>JAYDZE010099709.1:0-24191 GCA_034509125.1 Monilaria moniliformis
CTTTCCTTAAATCGTGGGATTTTATTTTACGATTATACCCTTTGCTGATACAAATACACGGCTTTACTGATACTCGCAGAAGCCCAATCTACACCGTTGATTCATCAATCGTGTGGTTTAAATTCAATCTTAGTTAAGCATATAAAGGTTGGTCTCACCTTAGAACTTCCCTATATATATATATAGGAAAGCTTTAGGGTGAGACTTGCCTTTATATGCTTAACTAATATTAGGGTTAATCATTTAATTTTTTTTTATTTTGTTGTGTTTGTGGTGAGCCCTGTAAACCTGAATTCCGAGTTTCCATAGTAGACGATTTTCAATGTAAGTCATCCTAACGTATATTGTTTCTTAAGATAAGTCTATCGTATTTAATTAGATAATATTTCCATTATCATGCATATTTTTTATGTTTGGTTTTCACTGTTATTTGGTTACTCTTTAGGTTCAATATTTTTTAAGCTTCAAATAGTGATGTACGGAAATAATTTAAATTTTTAAAATTAAATTAATTAAAGAAATAATTTATATAAAGACTATTTCATGTGCTATGACCATATAAAAATTGTAAAGAGATTATAAATTACAATGTAAAGTAGATTTCCATTGAATTTTGACAACTTGATTCAAAATAGATTGTAGAATTGGGTTACTTTGTACCACACTCTATAATAACGAATACTTTTACACGAACCATCCTCAATATATATATATGCGCACTATATGGAGGTACACACTATAACAAACTAAACCTAAGCTGGGAAGAATTATACTTTTGAAACACCACAAACAAATCCACAAAGTTAACCTATCTTTAATAAATAACCATTCTGTATTCGCCCTCAAAGTACCATATTTTTTGAATAATCAACCAAAATAACTATAGTTTTATTAAAATATTCTAAAACTATGGTAATGATTTTTCAAAACTCTATTTTTTTGTTATTGATATATTATGTAATAAGAAATATTTATTTTATAATAAACATTTATTAGAATAGTGAAATTATTAGTAAGACACCTTGAGACACAAAAAATTGTGGAACAAAGGAGCTCATCCGAAAATATTTGGGCACTTAACAAACAACATTTATTTTAGGTAACATACAACATTGATATATCGAAATCTTCAATTAAAACCATGTCATGAATTTACTTTAAGCACTTCTCTTGATCAGCTCCTCAAATTCCCGGATCGATTGCTCTCTTTCAAGCTTCATATCATTACGAAATTTTGCTATGAATTCATCAGCTCTTTCATCAATGCCTCGAAACTGCGGAAGCAACGGAATTTTCCATTTATCAGCTACAACACGAGTTGTGCAACTCTCCCCATTTTCCTCTCTTCCCTTGCTGGCAGCTGCAACCGATCTTGTTTCACCATCCACACAAATCTTTGCAGCACCATGAGATGTCGTCGTCGGTTTCGGGCTGGGTTTATGGACAGATTTAGAAACACTTGTATCAACCATATTTTCTTTCATTTTTGTTAATCTATAGGGCTTTATTGGCTGCAAATATTTAGGGTTTGAGCTTTTTGGCCAAATTGAAACTGAACGTATAAGGTGATGGTTAATTTTGAGAGTTGCTTCGGTTTGAGGGAAAAAGAGTATTGCAGCGAATGAGAGAAAGGCATAAATATTTCTTTGAGTCAATATTAGTTTTGGTATTAGAATTACTTCGATGTGATGAATTCGTTTTAAAGGAGGAAAAGTATGTCAAATATGTACGCGGAGGTTTCCCTTGGGAATAATATAAATTTGGTTTTATCTTTGCTTGCATGAAGTGAAATGAGATAATCCTACTTTATATTCTTAGTGCTAAGTTCTTATATGAGTATGAGAAAGAGGTTTAGTGTAAGCTACATGTTTCCCTCCACAAGCACTTAAGATTTTCTATTGCATTTCACATATGAAAATCAATCGCAAAGCTTAATATAATATTATCACGTACGAGGTTGAATTAATGTACTGACCAAGCTAGCGTTAAATTGTTTTGTGCAAACGTGAAGTTGTTTTTGGATTAATGATGGAATCTATTTCGATTTTTAGTAATTTTATTTTTATCCATTTTATTCTAATCTAATCTTTGGAATTTATTAATTATATCTCCAAAACTTTCAATTCAATCACATGTTTTTTAAATTGTATCAATTTTTATTGTTCGAATTTTATTGTAGCAATTGAGTCATGACATGATTTGTTGAAGAGTGACCTATTATTTTATTCTAAAAAAATAGTTGTATAAGAGGATATTAACATTTCACTTTAATTTTTATTTAAAATAATAATAATTATCTTAAAATGATTGATAAAATTGATAAAGTTGGAAATTTTGGAATATACTAAACGAATACGGATGAAATTGATGCAAATGTTAAAAGTCGAGATAAAATTGATAAAATGTAAAATATTTGATAAAATCTCAAACTTCAAAAGAGTTACTATCATTAACCGTACTTCATACTAATGTAGAACAAAGACCTAAATATGACCGTATGATTTTATGATTCAAGCGTGATTAGTAGCGACATGTGGCAATTTTATTTCAATTAATTTATACGTTAAGGGCATTTATGGTATTCAATTCTAAATCGTGTATAGTAGGTTAGTGTTATTTTGGAGTAATTTCCTGTTTTTTAGGGATATCTTTTTTATACATCAAATTACGGATTATTAAATTTTTATAATTAAGGTATTTTATCATTAGAATCTTTTTATACATATCCTCTCATGTGAGTATAAGCAACATTTATAATTTTATCATCGTATTTATTCATTGACATATATCGGTGGGTTTTCATCAATATTTATTCATCATGGAGAAAGAATCAGTATCTGAAAGGTATGGTTTTTTTTTGTAATCTATGTTAATCGAAAATCATTTTTTTCTATATTGCACATACTAGATATTTTGAGAGATGAAGGAATTATTGCGATGATTAAGTGCACAATCAGAAAATATTCTCATTTTTTTCATAGAAAGATTTGAATGTTGCAATAAGAAGTTTTTTTTTGTAGTTTGTTGTGTTATCGAAGTAGAGTCAAGTTTTTTGTTATGATGAATTCTTGATTATGATTAATATATTGTTATTACGTTTTGTATTCTTTAGTTACTTATAATCCTTAATAGAATATGTTGAATATTAAAGAGTTAACAGTATATAGATTTCTGTATATGGCGTACAATGATGTTTACAAATATATATAATGATTTTTGTTATGTAATCTTAGTATTTCATTATTCCATATTGCATGATGAGTTGTTATCTTGTTTTAGTATATACATACCCTCATGTAATCAAGATTTGAAGCCGTACATTGGTCAAAAATTTAAGACGCTAGAAGAGGTGAACTATTTTTATGATAATTATGCTCGTTTGGTTCGATTTAACACACGGAAATTTGGATCGAAAAAAATCTTTCGAGATGAAAACATGGGTTTATATAGTGTGTAGTAGGGAAGGTAGGAAAAAGACGGAAGATTTAGATGCATTGAGCACGTGAAGGTTTTGTTAATAAATGCAAACGTGCATCAAAGAATTGTGGGTGTAAGCTAGGGTATCATTCAAGTATGTGTCCGAGGTGGATATTAACAGTACGTCATTAAACAATTCGCTGAGGGACATAATCACCCAATGATCGAGGACCATCACAAGAGGTTCATGAACCTAAATCGCAAACTTGACTTTGTCCATCAAAAAATTATAATTGACTGTGCTAAATCCGACATTGGTCCCACACAGTCGTTGAAACTTTTGAACGAGTTGATGGATGGTTAAGATGAGGTTGGGTATACGGTAACAGAAGTTAGGAATTACTCTTATGATATGAAAGCATATGTTGAAGAATCAGATGTACAAATACTTTTGGAAGAAATGTGTAGGAAGAAGGAATTGTGTGATGGCTTCATATATGAGTTTGAGGTAGATAAAGAGGATATGTTGATAAGGCTTTTTTGGTGTGATGTTGTGTGTAGAATGAACTTTCATATGTTTGGAGACGTTGTTGCATTCGACACAATATATGATACTAACATGTATCTATTAAATTACTAATTTCCTATATGTGAAGATATTTATAGTTTTCTATGGTAATTTGTAATTTTTTTAAAAGCGATGATTTAGTTATTGAATTACGATGATTTATTGAAGCGACAGTAATGATATCAGTTTCGCGTTATAATGTGTTTATTAATATGTTTAATTTTTGAGAAGTTTATGACATGTACGATAATGATTCAGTAACTTACATATAATGATTATTGTTTCATAATGTATTGATTTATTCAATATTTGTACTGATTTATGGGTTTTTTTATATTTTTAGGTATCGTATGATTTTCACTCCTTTTACTGGTAAGGACAATCATGGTAAACCTGTAACATTCGAAGTTGCGTTGTTATCAAAGGAAGATGCAAACTCATTCTCTTGGTTGTTCGTTAAACTTGTCGAATGTATGGGTTCGGCACCCAAAATGATCATAGTGATCAGGATTTGGGGATGAAAGTTGCTACTGAAAGAAACATTCCATGCACAAGACACCGATGGTGCATGTGGCTCATTATGTTCAAGCTATCTGACAAAGTGCCTAAGAAATTGATTGCGGATGAGGAATTCAAAAAACTATACACTCATCCAATCAAAGGCCTTAGGACATGAAAGTTACCAGATGCTTCTAGCAATCATATACACATCCATCGACTCAATATTTCATTTATACAACTTTTGGTTCAATATTTACCACAACAAACTGGAAAAGTGCGATCGTTTGAATGTGTTTACTTTTTATTTCTCAAAATAAAGGAATAATATATTAAGGTATAAGAAAGATATAAAATGAGTAAATTTATTATTTAAAATTGGTTATATATTTTAATATATTATATTTATTTTGAATGATAATATATTTATTTCACTCTTTATATTATATAAAAGAGATAAAATATGGTATAAAATTATAATCATATCCCTAAGGTATAAAATTCTATCTTAACTAGGAAAAATGTGTTGTCCGAAATTTTATACAGTCTACCCGACTTTTTTATAACGTGAAAGCAAATGAGATATAAAGTGACAAACATAGCTTATCTCTTTCTTATACTACAAAAATATCGTCTAACTAATTTAATATGGGGCATTATGGTGTATAATAATGACACTCTAATATCTAATTTGGTACCAACTACACAGTCCTTTATAAATTAAAAGCACACAAATATTATATTGATTTGTACTGCATACCACCTCTCAAGATGGTATAATTAATACAAATTCTAATTATAATTAATACTAAATATACTTGATGTTAGTATATCATACCAAATGATGAATTAAATATTACATATTTTAATACATCCTACAAACATGATATTGATATGTTATATAATATAAGATAGCTCAATCAAGTCTATTACACCTTATCCCATACTACATAGAGAACGAAACCTTATAATTCTGTAGATGTATTTAGTATTATGAATTTCACTTGTTGATAAGATATGTAGATTTCTAGTCGCAAATAAAATTATTTGATGGACATTGTCAATATCATTTTGCATCTCACAAAATTATTTTGGGTCATGTTAAATTGTTAGTTATTTCTTTCACTACAAAAAATATCTAATATCGAGCACTATTCAGCGAGCACCGCAGGTGCTCAGTAATTAACGAGCACCTTTCGAGCACTTACCGAGCACGTGTCCATATTATCAAGCACTTAGCGAACAAAAATAATTCAATCGGAGTGTGATGAGGTGCATATGTTTATCTTCCCTTTATGTTTTGATGTCCAGAGCGCGGCCTTTCTCTTCTTTTCCACTTAATGCAGATCTTTGCTCTTTTGCACTGTAAGCGTTCAAACATCTGATTACTGCTTTGCGTTATGGAAGGTAGCTTGATCCTGTTTCACCAAATATTATTTGTGTGTGGTTTCGCAGTTTTCCTATATACTTATATGTCACAATCTTTAACTTGCAGGAGTTTCGCCTTTGAATCTTGCCATATTTTACTCAACAACTGTGATTTTAGAAGTTGTTACTGATTCTACTGCAACTTCTTTGACATCTTGAATAGACCGTGCAAAAGAACTGATGTTACATTACACTCATCCTACATGTTTATTGGAATGGATAGTTGCCTGTGTAGTTTACCAAGTACAATTGCATTCTTATTGTTTAAAATTAGTGCTAAAATGGTTACTAAGGTAAATAATTTTTATTTTCTTGCAGATCCTAAATTTTTTGAAGACCGGAGTTAAGGAAAACATTAACATGGATTTTTTGTGGCTTTTTGCTAGATCTAAATTTTTTGAAGATTTGAGTTAAGAAAAGCATCAAGATGGAGTTTTGTGGCTTTTTTCTTGTATTTTGGAGTTAGAAACATTTAATCATGTAAAGTTTATGTCTAATTTTGAATGCAGCTAATTCTTAGGAAAATATAAATTTCATGGTTTTGCATTAATGTGATATCACCAAAAGCTCCACTTTACTTTTCTTGTCGGTACCTATAAGATTTGTTGTTAATGTTATTTTATGTGTGTCTGTCCAAGATAATATAATAGTATGTGACTACGTGCTCAATTACCGAACATCAAGAGTGCTCCGTAATTACTGAGTATCACGGTGCTTGGTAACTAGTTTTCGTGCCCGGTTCGTTTGAAAAAGATTGTTTTTTACCGAGCAATATAGTGTGCTTGCTAATTTTGATATTAAGTGCTTAGTAATTATCGACGAGCCTTATACTAAGCATTTTTTGTATTATTTGTATTGTACATATATATTGTTACTTTACAACAAAATTTAGAAAATGAAAAAATGTATGTTATTTTTACGCTAACTAGCCATGAGTTTCACGGATTCGCAAATATATATCCCATCTCTTAATCAGGCTTCTGTCACAAGACTGTTGTTTTTTATTTTATTTTAATTTTTTCACTTTATAGTAATTAATTATTATATTCCGTAATTTTTCTGATTATTCAGAAACTCAGTTCTCTCCTAATTTAAATAGACTTGATAATGATCACCTTCGCTTTTGATGATCGATTTTCATTGCTTTTTTACTTGTTCCCTGCGAGCTTTTCTACAGCGTATTTCATTTTCATGCATTAAGAATGCACACCAGATTAATAAGTTAGTGTTTAAGCTTAATGTATTCGTATCAGATTAATGTCAAATTTTAATATATTTGTGTTCTTATTGTATAGACACGATATAAATACAATAATTTCATGTCATAATCCTAGGCATTTTTCATATAATACAATAATTTTATGTCGGATCGGATTGTTTTGTGTTTGTATGACACAATAATATTAATACATATTAGCTATTAATTTTATAATTATTTTTCACATTTGTATTTTTATTACTAATCATATTCTAGTTTGGCTTTGAATTTAATATATAATATTGTGTCATTATCATATCCTGTCACTTTTGTATTTGTGTAGCGTCGACATTTGTACAAATTAAATCGTGTTCGTATTTAGTGTCAAATAGATCCTTAACATATTATGTTCGTCTTTAGTCATTGCATGTGTCGACATGATAGAATTATCAGTCACAGTGTTACTTATCGTACTACTTTCGTTTGTTTAGGTAATAAATAAAACATATATTTTCAGTTAGCTCAAGAATAGTTGGTTTCATGGTGTGCAGGTTTTTAAGCGACATCACTTGCTGTGCTTTCGGAGGACGAGAATCACGAGATAGCAGTGAAACTAGCCATGGAATACTTGGGAATGATACGGGGCAGAAACAAAAAATGGTTATGAGATGGGTTTGGAAAATAAATATTTTGACGCATTAAATTTTATAAAGGGTAAATGTCATTTAAATTTTAAACTATACATGTTTTATAAAAAATGTCTTCGACTACGAGAAATACTTAAATAAATCTCAAATTATCGATTTTGTATCAAAAATAACCTGCATTTATTTTTCGGGCCCTGAAATTTTGTCGAAGCTCGCGGAATGCTTTGTATAATTTTTTTTTATTTTTTAAAATGACATGGTACAAAAATGATTCCGTTTGTGCTCTAATATTTAAAAGAATGACAAGCTACGTCAAGATTTTGGTGTACGCAAAATGAAAGTAGAATATTTTTTATACAAAATTAATAGTGTGAGGTTTAATTAAATATTTCTTATAATTTAGAATATTTTGTATAAAGCATATATATTTTAGGATTTAAAGTAATTCGTACACTTTTATAAATACTAAACTATATGGAAGTTCATCTACTATGTTCATGTCTTTAACAAAATCTTAATATATGGTATTAAGCAATTTCTATCATTAGTTTCAAAAAAATTCTCTCTCTTGTTGGACTGAATTAAGTATGGGTTGGACATAATGTAGTAGATGAGTATAAGAAAAAATAATTAGGCTCGTATTGGGCTAGAGCCCAGTGAATAGATCCGCCCAAGAGAAGGATTGAGGAATAGCTAAAGGGGAGGAGGCTTTTTCTTGGACTTAGTTTATTGTGTTATACAAAGTTAAACATATAATTAAAAGCATTCATCAGTCTTTTCATATTATTTATTGAATTTATCTGATGAAGTACTACGTAAGGAGTGCAGTGGATGAATTACACTGCGGGTCCGTTTATTATCACGGAATTGAGGATTTGAATTTGGAATTGAAGCTTTCAATTACAAATTCATTGTTTGGTATAATAAAAATATTTAGATTTGAAATCAAATTCCAATTCCAAATTCACTCAATTCCACAATTTGAATTATTTAGTTAAACTAAAAACTTGGAAATCTAAATAAATATAAAACTAAGTACATCTCAATTAAACACACACTGCACACACTACACACACAACACACACAATACACATATTACATACTACACACACACACAAACACACACACTATACACAAAAACACATTGCACACACAACACAACACACACACTGCATACGATACACACACTGCACGCACAATACAAACACTGCACACACACACAACCCACAAACACACATGACATATAAAATTACACGCACTACAAACACACAACACAAACACACAACACACATGACAACATCACATACATAATACATACACTGCACACACACATGCACACGACACACAACAAACACACATAAACACACACAACATACACGGTTCACAAAATTACACACACAACAAATACACATCTCACAAGACAACATCGCACACACGATACATGTTAGGGTATATACTGAAAAGCAAGCTTTTGAGCTGCTTTGTATTTTTAAAACCTTATTTCCCAAATTTATGAGAAATTATAATTTTGTCACATTGTTTTGCTTTTCATATAATTTGTTATATATAATCATTATGATCAAGCAAATGGTCTAAGGCTTTTGCATTGTAGACTGAGTGGTGATCAGGTTATCACTGAAGGTTGCTCAGTCAGTCCTCTTGCAAAAGAAAAGTAAGTTTCACAACCTAGATAGACTTTGACCATCTATCATGAAAGGTTGCAGTGTCAGTCCAACACGTTTACTAACCTTGGTAAACAAAAGACATTGGTCTGGTATAACACTGAAAGGATTCACGAGAGATAAGTCTTTCTTGTTGATTACTGTAAGACGAGATCTCAGTGATATTTATTTCCTAATTTTTGTATATAACATTGAGCATACGTTATTGATTATGCATTGCTTTGACTTATCAAAAGGTGCGGGCTTTTTGTCGCCCAAGAATCCTGATATCTTGGGCAATGGTAATTAATGACTAAGTGGTGCTAGGATTGTTATTACATTTGAATCGTGTCCCGGGAGAGTCCGGGTTGATAATATCCCCAAGAGGAGTTCAATAAAAAGTTTTATTATACAGAAGCCCGGCCGGCTTGGAATTTATTCCAAAGCATAATAAATAAAGAATTTTGAACTGTAGCAATCTTTGGAAAAGATATTAATTAATTAAAACCAGCAGCTGGTTTTAATTAATTAATGGATATTAAAATCTTAAACACGGGAAATAAATTAATTAAAAAGGAAGCCAAAATTCTCTATAATTTGGATTTGCACGGGTAAGTCAATATTAATTTTTATAGTGGTACAAATTAATATTCTGTTGGGCTTATATTAAATTGGGGATTTATTTAATTAGTGAAGCCCAACAAGGAGGGCCAGTCCAAATTTACTTGGATCCCTAATCTGGCTCATTATAACTCTATATATATTAGAAAGGAATGATGAGAAAACACTTTTGACCTAAACTAAGTGAGGATTTTGAAAATCACTAGTGCATACACATACAATTTCGAAAATCACTAGATTTTAAACCTAGTTCATTCCTCTCTTCATTCTCTTTCAAGTCCTGTAGGTTTGATAGAATTGTCACATTACAATATTCAAACCTAGGAGTAGGAAATGATTAGAAGTTCTGATGTTAGAGATCGAAGATCTTCACGTGGAGAAGGAGCGAGATATCGTCGAATCTTTGGAGATTCAAAAAGGTGTTAACCTAGTAGATCCCGGGTAGGGGATTCCTTCGTTGGAATATTTAAAACCCCAACATACACGACACATGTTATATGGCTTGACCTAGTTTGGACGATCTTTGGTGTGTCCTTTTTACTAAGTGAAGTGTTAAGAAATAATATACAATATCATGAAAAGAAATAAAATATATGAGAATTGATTGCCAAATCATGAAAATTGGTTACCCAATTCGTCTCTACGAGACTATGTCGGGGTGCTACCAAGCCAAGGACTTTTCCACTAGAGAATTTTTTATTAAAATATGGTGCCCTATATAATTACAATGAGGCGGCTATTTAAGATTTAGGGAAAAAACTAAGAATCGGAATCCTTAATTTGATTAGAATTCCGCCAATCCCATTAATTCTAATTCTAATCTTTATCACGCTTCATAGCCCACTAGGAGACTAATCTCATATGTAGCCATATCTTTTAAACATCTGCCATATATTTGTGCAACAACGATATGTCTTCACCTCAAGTTCCAAAGCTAATTGAAATTATTCAAAGCTTCAATTTCTCTAAGGTTGCCACTTTAGTAAACATGTCTGCTAGATTTTCAATTCCAAAAAATTTCACTAGTTGCAACATTTTCCTCTCTAGAAGATGACAGATGTAATGAATTCTACTCAACATGCTTTATTCTTAAATAGAACGCCGAATTCTTTGGCAAGAATATAACACTTTGAATATCACTGTACACAATGTTATTCTTATATTCCAAGCTCACCTAAGAAATTTTGCAACCATACTATCTTCTTGATCGCATCTGGTACATCTCTACATACTCAACTTATATAGTAGACAAGACTACAACCTTATGCAACTAGAAGCCCAAGAAATAGCAGTACCACCATAAGACCTTGTTTGGTAGGCAACATAAGGCATATATATAATACACATTGGCCTAAACCATCTGTTTGATATCCTAGATTGGTATGAGTAAGGCTCATGCATAAAGTTAAGCCCGACTTTATATTAGTGTTGCTCTTTACGGTATATTTACAATATGCATCTATCCCAAGAAGTCTCCCTTGTCATAAGCTTTCCTCAATACTTGACTTTATATTTCGAATTATATTTTAATTATAGCCCGAATGTTGACTTTATGATCAATTTTTAGTTTGCAATAAAAATTATTATTAGCATGTACTTGTTAAAATTTCACCAATTTAAGTTGATATGTCTTCATATAACAAATACGAAAACCAATGATATGCCTACAAATAACTTGAAATGCTTTATTAAAATGTTGAAAAATCAACAAAAACTCTTAAATAATCAAAATTTATGATTAAGCTATTATGTGAAAAACGAACACTACAAAAAAATTGACGTTTAGCAAGTACTGAATTGCTCCCTAAACAGGCAAACGTGCCAGTAAAATAAAATTACCAAGCACTTACTAAGCACTCAAGTGCTCGGTATAAGGCTCATTGGTACATTACCGAGCACCGAATCACAAATTACCGAGCACGTGAGAGTGCTTGGTATGTTGACGACCACATTCAGACAAAAAATGAAGACAACTTATCGAGCGTCGCAGTACTCGGTAATAAATTGTGATATTTTAATATATTAATTATCGAGCAATTACCAAGTAACAACATGTTACAGAATTACCAAACACTTTCTTGTGCTCTGTAAACAACAATTCCCAGAAGATAAAATGAAGGTAGCTTACCAAACACAATCATGCTTGGTAATATCTTGTGATTATTTTAATTTATAAATTACCGAGCACCGTTGTGCTCGGTAAACATTTAGTATTTTTTTAAACCAATATTTCTTAGTAGTGCTCGGTATGTTTTAATAAAAAATTTAAATTAGTTTTTTATATTTAATTTTATTTATTATTTATTAATGAATTGATTTGGAATTAGTAATTAAATAAATATTAAAAATTAAATAAAATAAAATTTCAAGTTAAACAAAAACTATTTATTTATGATCGAAAATTGAGATCTTAATAACCTACTTATTTCCCATTTGCTAGAAGAGACTCTTAATCTGCTCACCCAACTTTCGGAATCGCTCATCTGTCGTTGCAGCTCGTTTATCCGTCGTTGCTGCTCGCTCATCCATTTCTTCAATTCTCTCCGGGATGCCCTCGTTCTGGGCCTCGAACTGCATGCAGGCTTCTGGACTCTCCGCTCAGCCATCTCATCGACCTCGCTAGGGTCGACTTCGTCAAACTGGCCCACAGAACCCGAACGAACCTGAAACAGATGGGAAGCTAAGTCACGTCGCATGTCCCACTCCGGAAATTTGTCTTCTCTTCTTCAGCGTCTCGGAAATTTGTAGGAAAATGGCATCGAGATATGGGTCATCTCCCCCTCAACCGTCTTTCTTCTATTGTTGTCATTAGTTGTTTCTTCGAGAAAAAAAAAATATTATATAGGATAAATTATAAATAATAAAAAAAATATATTAGTAATTAATTTAAATTTAGAGTCGGTATCTTCCTCTATTTCGTGAACTTGTGAGTCTTTTGAAAGACTTCCCAAAACGCAGAGCACTTCTCTGAATTCACTTTCGCTTGTAAAAAAATTAGAATATTAATAAAATAAAAAGATTAGAAAATAATAAAAGAAATTATACTAGTGAACCAAAACTTAACATGTTTTTCATTGTCTCAATGAATAAAATTGAGCCAACAATATGTGTGGTAAGGGCCTTCTCATGTCCCTATTTTCGATTGTTGGAGCACCACGTGGAAGCCTCAATGACTTTTTCTAGCCCGTCAGTGTAGATCTTCCAAATCTCGTTTGTGAAGTGGACTAGTTTCTTCATCTTCTTCTTCCTCATCTGGTTGATGTGGTCATTTTATCTAGTTTTGCATTTCAGAATCCGTAGTGCATTTACAGTGGCTTGAGAATAACCATCAAAATTAACATTTTCTGGAAGAGAAGAAAACAACATTTACTAATATATTATGGAATATAATTTTAAAGCCAGCATAATTCATTAAAAATATAAAATGCACTTATGATGAGCCCATATTTGTGCTCTTTTTAGAGTCTTGTTTAGGTGTCAAGATCGAGTCTGTGTGTGCCTTTTGTGTTGTTTCTGTGTCTGGAAGGACACTTTGGGCAAAAGGGTTGCTTTGGGCAAAGCATATTCCATTTTGGGCAATGCAGAGCTATATTTCGCGAAAGAGATAACACTTCTTTTTTACAAGAAAAAGTGAATTCAGAGAAGCATGTTGAGCAGAGAGACAAATGAACTGAATAAAAAAGAAGTGTTATGGGCAATAGATGAGTATATCTTATCTAAAGAAGTAAGAAAGTAAATCAAACATCCCTTATCGATGAAGATGCATATCTTGGTGAATCACTTGAAGATAAGTTTGAAGATATGGGCATAGCTGCTAAATAAGAAAAGTGAGCATGTAGCAACCAACCCTAGGCCCTAGCCCACTCCTTTGGGCTAGACTCTTAGAAGCCCTAGAAAACCTCTATATAAGTGCATGGCCACAGGCCAAATGCATCAGCTGCTATCCCCTTCGATCTATTTCTGTTTCAGATTTAGTTCGGTTCTGTTCTTTATTTTAGAGAGTTGTGAGGAAGAAACAAGTTATGCGGGCAATACGGTCTTTATTCCTGGTACAGTTTTGTTGGCACATGTTGCCTAGAATACTCTGGAATTTATTTTCTTAAGTTCTTAAAATTCAAGTATGGTTTTCTTAATGTTTATAACATTCATTTACTTATTTATGTCTAGCTAAACTTATAAGTCTGGTCTGGGCAATGATGTATTGAATATGAACCTGTAAATTTGTGATGTCTAATCGGGGTAATAATAATTACATGTTAGTGTTTTTCAAGTGTTAGGTCTGATTTCAATATAGTCTGGGCAGACTGAGCAATTAATTGGCCACTAATCACTTAGAGAAACTAGATCACTAATTATTCAAACTAATAAGGTGTGCAATCATTATCCATGTTTGAGATAGGTTGATTGACACAGGCAGAAGGTATATGTCGACAGAGGCATACATATGAATTCATTTTTGAGTCTATCTAGTTTGAATACTCTATAGGCAGTATGCCTGACAATAATTTTGGGACATGGGTAACGCTTAGAGTAGGAGGTGTTGGATAAATATTGTGTTGCTCTAATCTAAAATGATAGATAAGGTAGGATTTTTTTGGGGACGACGCCTAAAAAAATTACTCTGGCATTCCTTGGTTATAACTGATGACATGAGCATGTAGTAAAATCTATGCATCCATGACCGAATGAGTGTTCGTATTTAATATGTCAAGCCCAATACAGGTAAATTTTGTTATTTGATCAATTTCTCTATTTAGTTTCAGTTATTTCTATTATAGCATATTAACCAAAGTGGTTACTGTGACCACAACCCTAACCATTTTGGTAACACCGGAGAGACAATGAGAAAGCATTAATCAACTACATGTGGATAGACCATGTTTTTACCATTATCTATATAGCTATGGGCATAGGCTACAAATTTATTTTGGATGTGCTAAGGGTGGCCACGTCAACTTACCATCCTCTCCTCCAAATAACTTTCCAAGTACTCTCTGAATAGGGTCTTTTGGGTGTATCTTGTCGGATCAACAACCTTCTTGAAAACATCATGACACAAGTCGGATGCTACTCTAGAAGGCCACGACCTACAGATCAATGGAATTAGTAAATTTTAAAAAGAAAAAAGAACACAATGAAAAAATTAAAGAAAACTTACAATCCTTTCTTGATCTTTATGTATTTATGACCTTATTCATCATCCTAAAGCTGTGGCGGCTCATGTAAACCCGTCTCTAACTATAACAGGCCCGCCTCTGCCTCTACAGACGATCTAATCTCCAACTTTGAAGAAGGTGGGCGTTGGGAAGTCGCACGTCCTATGCTCAATCATTTTGTCATTTCTACTTGTAATATGCAGAAGACACCAATGTTGTAAAATTCTAAAAAAACATAAAAAAAGAGAAGGAAAATTTTCAAAAACATTTACAAAGCAATTATCTAAGTGGATCAAAAGCACAAAAAAGAGGGAGACAGCGAGAGGGCGTCGGTTTTGTTCCGCTCAGTGATGGCGGTCGCTCATGGTGGTGGTTGTGGCTCACGGTCGAGAGGGCTTGAAGGGGGAGGAGGTGAGACGGTGAGGGCTGTAGTCCGTTCAATGGTAGTGGTGGCTCGCGGTCGAGGTGGCTTCGAAGGGGGAGACAACGAGACGGCCAGAGGAATCGAGTTAGGGTTCGAGCTGTGAAGACGGTGGCTCAAGGTTAGGGATATAGTGTTTGAGAATTGAGAAAATGTGATAGAGAGAGACAGTGAGTTATGCTCTGCTAAAAATATATATTACACATTACCAAGCAGAAGATGCTTGGTACGTTTAAGGTACTTGGTAGCTTTTCCGTTAAAATTTTCAGCCCAAAAAAATGCAATGAAAATTAAAAATAATACGTTACCGAGCACGCAGTACTCGGTAGATTATGTTTTAACAAAATTATTATATAAGTTACATTGCACACTATTCTCAACAATTTTTTTAGCCAAATTTATTAGCTAAAAAAAGATTAAATTAAAAATAATACATTACCGAGCACCTCGGTGCTTGGTAGGGTTAATTTTAAAAAAGTAAAAAAATAAGTTATCGAGCACTTTTTTTGTGCAATAACTGGCACCGAATTTCATTGATCGAACCTTGAACTGTTCTCGCTAGTTAACCTTGTCTTTTTCCTTGCGCAAAAATGGTACGAAGTAGACTTGAGATACTTGTTTGGACCAAGCGAATGGTTCATATTTCGGGTGCTCTTCCATGCTTCAAAGAGAAAGCTTGTGAGTCTTTCATACAATGCGAACATGCACGGTGCCCAGATGTGCTCCAGCTCTACAGCATCGAATATGCGAGGAAGTCACTAATAGTCCACATCGGCAATGTGCATAGTTGAAAGTTTTGTTTCTTGGAGATATCATATGCTGGAATTCCTTTTCTACTCAGAAATTGTTGAGCTCTGCAATCAGAAGCTTTGCAATCACGGGCTAATAAGGATTAGGACCGAATTTTCGTCTTACGCGTCGTACACCATTTGTTGGTATGAATTTGGTGGCAGATCAAAATGCATCAATTGGATCTCTCTTGAATTGGACGACGCTCGCGCCTCGTAGCGAACCATTCATAGTAATTAGGGGGTAAACCTTTTTATCAAGAGAGGCTCATTGATCGTGTCTCTAGAAAGAAATTTATTATCATCACAACGTGCACATGGGAATCTAATTTTCGAACCATCCAGTTTAGATGGATTGGATGTTGCGCTATAAAATTTACAAACGTATCTAACCCATCAACATAATCCAGATTAAATTCTCATATGAAAAATTTTCTCATATACATCTATTTCATTTCCGTAATTATATTTCTTTCACTACTCCATCTTACGAAAAAAAAACAAAACAAATATAATAACATCACGAAAAATACGTAATTCTAGTCCCTACACTATTAAAATTTGCATTTTAGTCTCTAATCTAAAAGTATCATAATTAAGCATGTAAACTATTGATTGTATTTACCAAAACAACGTAAATTCTCTAATAATAAAATTAGATTCAATTAATTTGATAATTTTTAAAAAATAAATAAATTACCGAGCACATAAGTGTTTGCTAAGACTAAATAAATAATTATTTAAAATAAATACAAAATTTCCTGAGCACACATGTGCTCGGTGTATTCAATTTAATAAAAAATTTAAAACAATAAAAACATTGTTGAGCACCATTGCTCATGTATGTGTAAAGAATAAATATTTTGCTCGGTAAGTACTCGCTAAGTATGACAATACTGAGCACATAGGTGCTCGCATATGCGCTCGATATGTTCTCCAAATTTTCCCCTCCCCCGACTCAATTTTTTGTGCTCGCTAATATGGAAAGGTGCTCACTAGGTACTAGGAAAATGCTCGCTAAATTTCATTTTTTGTAGTGGAAGACAAGTATAGATCGTATTTGTAATATTTTTAAAATCGAATTAAAGATCATCATAGGGTCAAAGTTCGAACTATAATTTAATTCATGTGTCGAATACGATATGTAAAGAAACTTCTTAACCACGATCTGCACAAACATAGACAAGACACAAACACAAAAGTAACATAATTTTATTCATATTGATACATAGAAATGAGCAAAATACCCGAAAACCGAATATCAAAATCAAACTGAACCAAACTGAAATTTAAATTTCGGTTCGGTTTTCAGTTCGATTCGCTTTTTAAGTTTTCAAAAAATTTGGTTTTTTCGGTTCGGTTCAATTGGGGCATATAAAAACTAAAAAAACCAAAAACCGAATTTAAAAGTTAAAAAGTTAAAAGCCTAAAACTAAAACCCTATACAGATGCCAAATTTGCTACTCAAACTTTGAAAGAAAATTGTCTGTCGTCCTCCAGCCAGTGTTCCTCGCCGTTGTGGTCGCTCGAGCAGCCACCATCGGCGCGTCGCCCCACCTCGTCTGTCAGTCGCCGCGTGTATTACACATCGTCGTTGCTTCGTTCTCGCACTCGGAAAATTGATCCATCCGTTGCTCCTCTCGGCTCTCGTCGCCAGGCCAGCCACCCCCGCTCCAGCCAGCACTGCCCCACCGTCCACCGCTGCTTCTCCTGGTAGAATCCTAAAACCTCTTTTTGTTGATTGGAATATATTATTCAAAATCTTGCTGTTCTAGCTTGGTTTTTGTATATGAAATTAGCTTTTTGAATCCTGAATTAATTCAGTCGGAGATCATTTTTCCTATTAGTAATGCATAATAAGTTTCACAGAGAATCTTATCCTGATTTTAGATCTCTGGGGGATAATATAATGGGTTATTGGTTTATAGTGATGTTATATAGGTGACTAGGGGTGCTTAATCGGTCGGTTCGGTTAATAACTGAACCTAATAGCACTCAATTCCGAAAACTGAAACTGTTCGGTCACTAACCGATTGGTTAGTCGGTTAACCGAATATAACCGAGATTAAATTTAAGGTACATGTATGTGAGCAATATCCATTGGTTGAAGGATCTGCCTTCTGACATATCAATGTAACTGCCTCGACTAATACCTGACTGCAGGTTAAATCGCTCAACCCAACCGGCCGCAGTCCCTACAACTTCAAAATTGCCACATGCACTGATGGCACAGGCCTTAACTGGTGTTGGGTTCTGTTGGCATGGTGACAAGATGTGTTCACCAATCACAAAATTCTGAAGCCTCCAAACAAAGGCTTGAGCAGTATCCATATGACATGTAACCACATTGCACCAATCGCGTTCCCTGATTTCAGCAACATCAAATGCAATTACAGGCTTGAGTTTTATTTTAGTTTCCTTCAGCTTGAGTTTTTTTGCTCTTTTTGATACATGGCGTTGAGAAAGTTCTCTGCTCTGTTGATCCTGGATGACAGAGAACAGCCGAAAGGCACGATCCTGGCCAGCAGAGAGGATGTGCCGTCCATTAGAATAGAACCTGATACACTGTGGGGGAGCACTATGCCCACTTCTAAATCGTAGAAGACGGGGATCCCCATCACTAGTATCAAAAATCCACATTTTTAGAGAGTTGTCAGATGATGAACTCATCAACACAGGCTCATTTGCAAGAAAGTGAAGAGAAACTATTGAGCAATCATGGGCCTCTCCAATAACAGAATGGAGCCTCCTCTTTTCAAGATTCCATATGCTTATGACACCAGATGAACCACCAGATGCTAAAAGTGGCTGTCCATCAGTGCTGAAAGATAGAGCAGTCACTGAACCTCTAGTAGAATGAGAAAAAGTAACCACTTCTTCATCATATCGTATGTTGTGGACATGAATCTTTCCATCAGAACAGCCAACAGCAACAACATCCAGTGCAGGAGATGAAACACAACAGGATATGGCTGAACTCCAGCTTTTGAATTCATAAAGTTTTTTCTTTGTGCTAATATTCCATAGTTGTAGAGAACCTTCCTGACTTCCAACGATTACCTGTTTGCAATGTTTTTAGTGAAAATAAGTTCCAGGGGAAACTAAAACTGGTAATAACATGGGTTTCTTCTTAAATGTCACCAATGCCATATCAGTGGTGAGAGAAATAAGTTACCTTGTTCAAATAAGTATCGGGATGCATAATGCAGCTTGGTGTAAATTTGTTTCCAAGTGAAATATGACCAACGGGAGAATTACTCTCAGTTATGCCTTTAAATGCCCAGATAAACATATTGCCTTTTACATCAAGGCTTAAGACATGTTCACCAAAAAGTAGCAAGCGATTAATCTTAGCACTATGGCTTTCCCAAGTTGCAACCTGTAAAATGTTCATTAGAGAATCGCTTCAGTTTATGTTAAGAAACTTAGCATGTTAGAAGCCTAAGTTATCATGACTAGTCTGGAAAATATATTCCAAAGGCATACAGCAAGTATAACATTCTAGAAAATATCCTGCAAAGTCCAGATGATTCTCACCTATGAATGAGAAGCTGAGTGCCCATAAGTACAAGAAATTGAATTCACATAACAATATGCTCATCTATTTTCTCCGAACATGGTCTACTAACCATGGACGTACAGAACTAGTAATTTATGAAATCTGCATTTCAAGCTAAAGTATCATTTCAAATTGAGCAGCTTTTATTTTCATATTCTATGTCTCAAGTACCTTATCTAAATCATGGTGCACAAAGTGCTAAATTGCCAAGCACTAAGCAAAACATGTAAAATGAATCATATAACCAACACACTTAAAGGTAGAAGCAGATGAAGAAGAAAAAAGCATAAACCTTATGTACTCTCTTTGTCCACCAAAAGGGTGCAACATTGAGGATGGCACGGGTTTTAATAAAATGTTAGGTAGATATTTGGTTAGCGGAGAAAAAGTCCCACCAAAGGCTAATAGTGAGTTAAGATGGTGGGCCATGTGTAGTTTGTTTCAATAAGCTGACGGTAAATTATAATGAGTGTTCAAAAAAGGGAAGTTGCACGGTCTTTGTGGACGCCTAATAAGGCAATCATTACCAAGAAGCATTGCACACTCTTGGCGGACAGAGGAAGTATTAGTTATGGAAGAATTAAGCAGCTATAAGTGAAGAGTTCCATAAAGAAAACATTTTTCTGGAAGTAATTAGCATTAATCAACATGAAAGAAAAACACATGCTAAATATGTAGTTACTACAGTATGCAAACCCATAGCAGGAAGCAACATTAAGTGTCATGGTTGGTTACATGAATTCTTTCGTTAACCGTATAAGGCTGGACGGAACATAACAATTAAGCAGTTCTAGTTCCTCTAGACTTTCTTCCCGTTCTTTACTATTTTAAAATAACTTTAATCATAAGTAAATTCAAGAATCATACACAACATACTATACTTCCAAAATTATAGTTTATCCGCTGTACCTGGTGAGCACGTTTAAAAACAGCGATATTACATCCATATGCAGCAAATGTGTAGTCCCGATACGAAGCCAAAGCTCGTATTTTCTTTGGTAGTTGTGGCCCTGCATTTTCCACATAAAATAATAACTTGGATGTAAACAATCAAAAGCTTTGAACTGGAGAGTAAAAGCAACCAGATTACACAAAATCTTATACTACTTAAGGGTGTCAAATCTAATGCAATCACATCTAACCAGGGCAAAATAAATACCAAAAAAAAAGGTTGTGTAAAATACTAGGAAGAGAACAAAAGAAATAGCTGCTCTTTCACTTTATAACCGAAATATCATTCAATGGATAGTTTGAGCTACTCGGGTATGCACATCCTAAATATTTATTCGTATCATATTAAGCAAATAACTAGAAGAAGAAAAAAACACAGGAAGATCCCTATTTTCAGCTATTCGGCTCTATTATATTGAAGGCAAAAATGAAATTAATGTGATAGAAACAATAAGGTAAATATACCCAGAAGAATAAATAAACGAATAAATTAATTAAAAAAAAAAACAAAAAGCAAAGAGATTAATACTGGCAGAAACATCTCCTCAAAAAGCTTACCAACGAGTACTAAATTGAGCTTCGCACACTGCCAGAAGAGGAAATTAAACGTCAGACTCTTCAAAGATAAATAGAATGCAAAAGTAACATACAGAAAAACAAAAATAACGTATATACGTTGTATATTTGAAAAGCCTTGCCGACGCTAACGGTGACAAAAGTTTCGGTGCCGAGACGCTGGACGGAGAAGGGCACTTGAGTGGTTATGTATCCAATTGCTCGAAACGGCTCGAAAATCCCCATTATCAATCACGTTAGTTGCTCTCGCACAGATTCGTATAGAGATGTGAAGTCAATAAACAGCAGAATCCTGCAATAGATAATGATAAATACGTGTGCTACGGCGGACGAGTGCGGTAATAACTTTGCGCCGCCGAGGAAGGAGAATAGCGGCAGAGCGGCGGTGGAAAGGGTTTTGGGGTTTTTGTTTCACAGAGAGAAAATGGAGAAGGGTTTTAGTTTTGGAAAAAGCGCCACTCAAATGCAAGAGTGAAAGTCGTTTTTCTTTATTCTTTTTCTCTAGTTTTTCATGAGTCAATTATTAAAATTATAGTTATTTTATTCTAATAATATCAATAATTTTTAATAATATTAATAAAATATTTAAAATATTAATATTGTATCAAAAATATCACAACTATTATATTTATGCAATTTTAGCATTATTTTTATTATTTGTGATTGCAATCAATCTCACCAAATATAATACTCACTCAAGTACATCATTGACACTTAGTGAAGAATACACATTTTGTTTAAGTTTGCATGTTGTATTTCTAAGAAATACCATATTACTTTTAATAACTTTCGTTGTACTTTTAATATAGGCGTTATTCAGTCCATTTGTTTGGTTGTTTATTTTATTCAAAATATTGAAATAATTTATTCATTAATATAGTTTTAAAATTAAACAACACCAAATCATAGATTAATTTGAAGAGGGATTAATTGTTGCTTTTGTCGTCTCAGATGATTTTGCCAATCAGTTAAAAGTATTTAACTAGGGTAAAAGTTAGGATACAATTGTTAAGTTAATTCTTTTTTATGGTAATTGGATTAAATATAATACTTCTTCCGTTCACAAAATATAATTCCATTTATTTTTGGCATGTGTTTTAATAAATTGCTTGAGCATGTTGTGAATAGAATGAAAATTCTACTCTTATTACTAATGAAATAATCAATAAATTGTTGACAGACTAAAATTACAAAACAAAACAATACTTCATAAGTTCATAACAGAGGGAGTAGATTTCTATGTAAGGAATATACTATTAATGATAATTTTAATTAAAGGAAGACAAAACCATTAGTTTTTTGTCTTTTTCATTTTAATATTTATTTTTTTGCTTATTTACTTCGGTTATTTGCTTTTTGTGGCTCTATATATCATCGTTTAACATTAAATTAGATATCAATACTAGAACTAATTACCTATAAATTATGTGTTTTTGAGATAAAATTATGTGCTTTCTAAATGACTGCTCTTGTGGTTCTACAAGCATGTAAATGTATTCTTAAAGTAATATTCTGGAAAAGCAATATGCATATCATAATTATTAAATAATTTGTGTACTTAATCCTATAGATTATGAATATAAAGCTTCTAAGTTCTTAGTAAATCATAGTTAAAATTAGATTAAATCATAGGTCTTATTTATTAAAGTTATTGAAAAAAATTGAGTTCATGTTCCTGGAATCATGGGTGGACGTGAACTTGAGGATCGATGTTTAGAGTTTTTGCATTTGTTTATGGATTAAAAGCGTTTTGTTTTTTTAGATGGTTTATTATAATTGTTAAGTTAAATATGGTTAGTTTTGTTATTATTTATTGTAACGAGACAAAATATGATAATTTTTTATTTAATGAAGGTGGTATTAATGGTGATTTTAATTGAAGTTAAATATAATTAGCTTTGTTGTTTATGTGGCATTGTCACATGAGCGATGAGATAGCTAATGTGTGTCTACGGTGGGTAGGTGAGCATTTCTAAGGTCTGTTTATTTAGAAAGAATCCTGTCCTACAAAAATAATCTTATTTCGTAATTTTAAATTCTTGTACTGGGTAAATGAAGAAAGTTATAAGAATCTGGAATATAATGAAAGTAGTGTAGTGTTTCAAGATTCTTATTTCTAATTATTGTTAAGTATTTTTTATCTTTCTTGAGATTTTTACCTACTTGCGTATTTAATACTCCTTATATCCCACAAAATAATGCACGTTATGTTGTGGCACGAGTTTTAATAAATATCAGGTAGATTATATTATGAGTGGAGAAGGAGTCCCACTTTACTAGGTAAAGTGTATTGTAAGTAGAGATATGACGGATCCTTGTAAATAAGTAGAAAAAGTGAATATAAAAGATAAAAAAATTATGTCAATAAAATAGCAAAGAAATAAATATGCACTAATTTTAGGGCTGGGCAATCGGGTACCCACGGGTACCCGACCCGAACAAACGGGTACCCGAACCCGAAAAAACTAAAAAACCCCCACCCGATACCCGACCCGAAATACCCCTTGGGTATCCAATTACCCAAAACGGGTCTCCGAACCCACCTAATCGGATACCCGAAAATCTGAGCTTATATTGCATCTAGAAAGACTGGAATCAAGCCAGAACCAGTAATCTGATCCCCATAATTCAATTTCTCATCATTATTGTAAACCATGAGACATCATCATTACATCTAAGAGACCCCAATTCTTACACAAATT
>JAYDZE010099820.1:0-24189 GCA_034509125.1 Monilaria moniliformis
TCCTTGGATCCCTAATCTGGCCCATCATGACTCTATAAATAGGAGAAAGGAATGAAGAGAACTCACTTGACCTAAAAAGCTGAAAATTTCGAAAATCACAAGTGCACACACACACTAAATTTTCGAAAATTATTAGGGTTCCAAACCCTAATTCCTTTTTCTCTTCTCTCCTTTCAAGTCCTATAGGTTTGATAGATTGTCCCATAACATATTCAAACCTAGGAGTCGGGAACAGTTTAGAAGTTCCGAGGTCAGAGAATAATCAGACTCGACACGTGGAGAAGGAGCAAGCCACTTCGAATCTTTGGAGATTCAAAAGGTAATTACTAAACCAACTAGAAAACATGTTTTAGGATTTAAAATTCCTTGAAAAGCATGTTTAATTGCGTTCTAGAAATAAGTAGGAATTTAATTTGCATGTTGGAATTTCTTATATTATCCTAGTAAGATCTCGGGTAGGGGATTCCTTCACCGGAATATCTAAAACCCCAACATGGACATCGAATTTTAGAGAGCATTATGCATATCTACGACCGAAATACACCACAGACTCCATTATTGTGGTGTATTTAATGTAATAATGTCGAAGAACAACATCGTTCTCGTCAAAACAACCTCAAAATCGAGTTTGTACTGTTATAACTCAATTGAAGCGTAACTCCTAGAGTTGCGATTTTAAAGAACAATACGCATACATACGACCAAAATAGACCACACACTCTCTTATTATGGTGTATGTAATGTAATAATGTCGAAGAACGATCTCGTTAGCGTCAAAATAGAGTTTGTACCATCTATGCTCAATTGATGGTGAATGTAATATAATAATGTCAAAGAACGACCTCATTCTCATATCTACAACCGAAATCATTACACACTCCGTTATTATGGTGTGTAATGTATTAAAGTCAAGAACAACATCGTTCACATCTAAAGAGCAATACGCATATCTACGACAAAAATCCACAACACATTCCATTATTATAGTCAATGTAATATAATGATTTCGAATAACGAAATTGTTCCCGTAAAAATAGGCATAAAATAAAGTTTGTACTGTCGAGGCTCAATTGAAGCATAACACATGGAGTTGTTATTATAAAGAGCAATACGCATTACCTACGATCAAAAGCATCAAAAGACTACCCTATTATGGTGTATGTAATGTAATAAAGTTGAACAACAACATAGTTCGTGTCAAAATAGCCTTAAAATCGAGTTTGTACCGTCTAAGTTCAATTGTAGCATAACTATTGGATTTACGATTTTAAAGAGCAATACGCATTTCTACAACCGAAATCCACCACAAACACCCTTATAATGGTGTATGTAATGTAATAATGTCGAACTACAGCATCGTTCTCGTCAAAATAGCATCAAAATGGAGTTTGTACCGTATATGTTCAATTAAGCATAACACACGGACTTGTGATTTTAAATAGCAATACGCATATCTACAACCGAAATACACCTCACGTTCCCCTATTATGGTGTATGTAATTTAATAATGTCGAATAACGACACCGTTCTCGTCAAAATAGCCTCAAAATTGAGTTTTTATTGCCTAGCCTCATTCAAGCAAAACTCCCCGGACTTGGATTTTAAATAGCAATATGCATATTGCTCTTTAAAAAGCAATATTGCTCTTTAATACAATTCGCCGTCTAAGTTCAATTGAGGCATAGTTCACGAATTTGTGATTTTAAAGAGCAATACGCATATCTACAACGAAAACGACCACAAACTCCCTTAATATTGTGTATGCAGTGTAATAATATCAAAGAACAACACCGTTCACGTCAAAATAGCCTCAAAATCGAATTTGTGTTGTCTAAGTCCAACTGAAGTATAACTCCCGGACATGCGATTTTAAAGAGCAATATGCATATCTATGACCGAAATACACCACAGACTTCCTTATTGTGGTGTATTTAATGTAATGATGTGGAAGAAAGACATGGTTCGCGTCAAAACAGCCTCAAACTCGAGTTTGTACTGTTTTAACTCAGTTGAAGCGTAACATATTAATGTCAAAGAACGATCTCGTTCGCGTCAAAATAGCCTCAAAATCGAGTTTGTACCATCTATGCTCAATTGATGGTGATTGTAATATAATAATGTGAAAGAATGACCTTATTCACATATCTACAACCAAAATCATTACACACTCCCTTATTAAGGTGTGTAATGTATTAATGTTAACAACAACATCGTTCACATCTAAAGAGCAACTGTGTAAGCTCAATTGAAGTGGAACTCGTAGAGTCACGATTTTAAAGAGCAATCCGCACACCTAAGACCGAAATCCACAACAAACTCCCTTATTCACGTCAAAATAGCATCAAAATCTAGTTTTTGCCATCTAAGTTCTACTGAAGCTTAGTTCACGGACTTGTGATTTTAAAGAGCAATACGCATATCTACAAAGAAAATCACCATAAACTCCCTTATCATTGTGTATGCAGTGTAATAATATCAAAGAACAACCCCGTTCACGTCAAAATAGTCTAGAAATCGAGTTTGTACTGTCTAAGTCCAATTGAAGCATAACTCCCGGACTTGCATTTTTAAAAAGCAAAATGCATATCGACGACCGAAATACACCACAGAATCCTTTATTGTGGTGTATTTAATGTAATAATGTCGAAGAACGACTTCGTTCGCGTAAAAACAACCTCAAAATTGAGTATGTACTGTGTAAGCTCAATTTAAGCGTAACTCCCAAAGTTGCGATTCTAAAGACCAATATACGTAACTACGGACCAAATCCACCAACACACTCCCTTATTATGGTGTATGTAATGTAATAATGTCGAAGAACGACCACGTTGGCATAAAAATAGTCTCAAAATCGAGTTTGTACCATCTAAGATCAATTGAAGCACAACTCTCTAATTTGCAATTATAAAGACC
Source organism: Monilaria moniliformis (assembly GCA_034509125.1). Taxonomy (NCBI): domain Eukaryota; kingdom Viridiplantae; phylum Streptophyta; class Magnoliopsida; order Caryophyllales; family Aizoaceae; genus Monilaria; species Monilaria moniliformis. Next base: position 2,914 of record JAYDZE010099820.1, read on the forward strand.
AATATGCACATCTACGACAAAAATCCACCACACACTCTCTCATTATGGTGAATATATTCTAATAATATCGAAGCACAACCACCTTCGCGTCAAAAGAGCCTCAAAATTGAGTTTTTACCGTCTAATATATTAATGTCAAAGAACAACATCGTTCGCATAAAAATAGTTTGAAAATTGAGTTTGTACCGTCTAACTCCATTTGCAGCATAATTTCCGGACATACGATTTTAAAGAGCAATAAGCCTATCTACGATAAACATCTACCACACTCCCTTATTTTAATGTATGTAATCTAAGGATGTCAAAGAACGACATTGTTCCTATAAATATAACCTCAAAATCGAGTTTGTACTGTCAAAACTCAATTTGAAGCGTAACTCCCAAATTTGCTATTTTAAAGAGCAATACGCATAAATACGACAAATATCATCCACAGACACCCTTATTATGGTGTATGTAATGTAATAATGAAGAACAACATCGTTAATGTCAAAATAGCCTCAAGATGGAGTTTGTACAGTCTAAGTTCAATTGAAGCCCAAAACCGGGATTTGCGATTTTAAAGACCAATATGCATAAGTACGTCTGAAATACACAACAGAATCCCTTATTATGGTGTATGTAAGGTAATTATGTTGAAGTCCACCACACAATCTCTTATTATGGTGAATGTAATGTAATAATGTCGAAGAACGACCTTATTCGCGTTCCAATAGCGTAAAAAAATTGAGTTTTTACCGTTAAGTTCACTTGATGCATAATTCATGGCTTGCGATTTTAAAGCGCAATACACAAATCTATAAGCAAAATCACTACACACTCTCTTATTATGGTGTGTAATGTATTAATGTCAAAGAACAACATCGTTGATATCAAAATAGTCTCAAAATTGAGTTTGTACCATCTAGTCCAATTGAAGCATAATTCCCGAACATGCAACTTTAAAGAGCAATACGCATAACTATGACTAATGTCCACCACACACTCCCTTATTATAGTGTATGTACTGTATTGATTTCAAAGAACAACATTGTTCAATTAAAGCATAACACCCGGACTTCTGATTTTAAAGAGCAATACACATATTTAAGACCGAAATCCACAACAAACTCACTTATGATGGTGAATGCAATGTAATAATGTCGAATAACAGTCTCGTTAGCGTCAAAATAGCCTCAAAATCGAGTTTGTACCACCTAGGCTCAATTGATGGTAAATGTAGTATAATAATGTCAAAAAACTACCTCATTCGTATATCTACAACCAAAATCATTACAGACTCCCTTATTATGGTATGTAATGTATTAATGTCAAGAACAACATCGTTCACATATGAAGAGCAATACGCATATATATGACAAAAATCCACCACACACTCCATTATTATAGTGTATGTTGTGTAATTATTTCGAAGAACGAAATTGTTCGAGTAAAAATAGGCATAAAATCAAGTTTGTACAGTCTAAGCTCAATTGAAATGTAACTCACGGAGTTGCTATTTTAAAGAGCAGTACGCATACCTATGACCAAAATCATCTACAGACTCACCTATTATGGTGTATGTAAGATAATAAAGTTGAACAACAACATTATTCGTGTCAAAATAGCCTCAAAATCGAGTTTGTACCGTTTAAGTTCAATTCAAGCGTAACTCCTGGATTTTTTATTTTAAAGAGCAATACGCATATTTACAACCGAAATCCGTCACAAACTCCCTTATAATGGTGTATGTGATGTAGTAATGTCGAATTACTGCATGGTTCTCATCAAAATAGCATCAAAACCCAGTTTGTACTGTATAAGTTCAATTGAAGCCTAACACACGGACTTGTGATTTTAAAGAGCAATACGCAAATCTACAACCAAAATACACCACACGTTCCCTTATTATTGTGTATGTAAATTAATAATATTAAATAATGGCACCGTTCTCGTCAAAATAGCCTCAAAATCGAGTTTTTATCGTCTAAGCTCATTGAAGCAAAACTCCCGGACTTGGGATTTTAAAGAGCAATATGAATATGTACAACCGAAATACACCACAGGCTACCTTCTTATGGTGTATTTAATGTAATAATGTCAAAAAAGGACATCGTTCGCATCAAAATAGCCACAAAGTCTTGTTTGTACTGTGTAAGCTCAATTAAAATGTCACTCGCAGATTTGCAATTTTAAAGAGCAATATGCACACCTAAGACCGAAATCCACAACACACACTCTTATTATGGTTAATGTAATGTAATAATGTCGAAGGATGACCTCATTTGCGTCAAAATAGCATCAAAATCTAGTTTTTGCTGTCTAAGTTCAATTGAAGCATAGTTAAAGGACTTGTGATTTTTAAGAGCAATACGCATATCTACAACGAATATCACCACAAATTCCCTTATTATTGTGTATGCAGTCTAATAATATCAAAGAACAACATCGTTCATGTCAAAATGGCCTAAAAGTCAAGTTTGTACTGTCTAAGTCCAAATGAAGCATAACTCCCGAACTTGCGATTTTAAAGAACAATATGCATATCTACGACCGAAATACACCACAGACTACCTTATTGTGGTGTATTTAATGTGTTGTAGTCTCAAAATTGAGTTTGTACCGTCTAGTCCAATTGAAGCGTAATTACCGGACACGCAACTTTAAAGAGCAATACACATATCTACGACAAAAGACCACCATACACCCCCTTATTATAGGTATGTAATGTAATGATATCAAAGAACGACATTGTTTAATTAAAGCATAACACCCGGACTTGTGATATTAAAGAATAATACGCATATTTACGACCGATATACACCACACATTTCTTATAATGGTGTATGTGACTTAATAATGTTGAAAAACACCATCGCTCTCGTCGTAATTGCCTCGAAACCGAGTTTTTATCGTCTAATATCAATTGAAGCAAAAGTCTCAGACTTGAGATTTTAAAGAGCAATAAGCATATGTGCGACCGAAATACACCACATACTATCTTTGTATGGTGTATTTAATTTAATATTGTCGAATAACGACATCGTTCGCGTCAAAATAGCCTCAAAATCGAGTTTGTACTGTGTAAGCTCAATTAAAGCTTAACTCTTAGAGCTGCAATTTTAAAGACCAATACGCACACCTACAACCGAAATCCACCACACACTCCCTTATTATGGTGAATGTAATGTATTAATGTAGAAGGAGGACCTTATTCGCGTCAAAATAGCATCAAAATCTAGTTTTTGCCGTCTAAGTTCAATTGAAGTGTAGTTCACGGACTTTTGATTTTAAACAGCAATACACATATCTACAACCAAAATCACCACAAAATTCCTTATTATTGTATATGGAGTGTAATAAGAACAGCACCGTTCACGTAAAAATAGCTTGAAAATCGACTTTGTACCATCTAAATCAAATTGAAGCAAAACTCTTGGATCCCATTTTCAAAAGCAATACGCATATCTATGACCAAAATCCACCACAAACAGCCTTATTATGGTGTATATAATATAATAGTGTTGAGGAACGGCACCATTCTCATCAAGATAGTCTAAAAATCGAGTTTGTATTGTCTAAGTCCAATTGAAGGATAACTCTCGGGCATAGGATTTTAAAGAGCAATATGCATATATACGACCAAAATAAACCACAGACTTCCTTATTATCATGTATATAATGTAATAATGTTGAATAACGACATCGTTCGCATCAAAATAACCACGAAATCAAATTTGTACAGTGTAAGCTCAATTAAAGCGTAACTGCTAGAGTTGCGATTTTAAAGACTAATATGCATACCTACGACCCAAATCAACCAAAAAATCTCTAATTATGGTGTTTGTAATGTAATACTATCGAAGAATGACCTCATTCGTGTTAAAGTAGCCTCAAAATCGAATTTATACCATCTAAAATAAATTGAAGGACAACTCTCAAATTTGCGATTATAAAGAGCAGTACACACACCTATGACCAACATCCACCACACACTATCTTATTATGGTGAATTTAATGTAATAATGTCGATGAACGACCACATTTTTTGTCAAAATAGCCTCAAAATTGAGTTTTTACCTTCTAAGTTCACTTGATGCATAATTCACGGACTTGCGATTTTAAAGAGCAATACACATATCTACAACCAATATCACCACACACTCCCTTATTATGATGTGTGATATATTAATGTCAAAGAACAATATCGTTCGCATCAAAATAGTTTCAAAATTGAGTTTGTACCGTCTAAGTCCAATTGAAGCATAATTCCCGAACATGTGATTTTAAAGAACAATAACCATATCTATCATAAAAACATCCACCACACATTCCCGTATTATAGTGTATGCAATGTAATAATGTCAAAAACGACATTATTCCCGTAAAAATACCCTCAATATCGAGTTTGTACCGTCTAAGCTCAATTTGAAGCATAACTCCCAGAGTTGCTATTTTAAAGAGCAATACGCATACGTACGACCAATATTATCCACGGACACCCTTATTATGGTGTATGTAATTTAATAATGAAGAACAAAATCATTAATGACAAAATAGCCTCAAAATGGAGTTTGTACCGTCTAAGTTCAATTGAAGCATAACACCGGGATTTGCAATTTTAAAGAGCAATATGCATATGTACGTATGAAATACACAACAAACTCCCTTATTATGGTGTATGTAATGTAATAATGTCGAAGAATGATCTCGTTCGCGTCAAAATTGCCTCAAAATCGAGTTTGTACCATCTAAGATCAACTGAAGCACGACTCTCAGATTTGCAATTATAAAGAGCAATACGCACATATACAACCGAAATCCACCACACACTCACTTATTATGGTTAATGTAATGTAATAATGTTGAAGAGCGATCTTATTCAGGTCACAATAGCCATAAAAAATTGAGTTTTTACCATCTAAGTTCATGATCGATCTTATTTTCTCGGGTTTGATTGATTCGGATATGGGTCAGGAATTTAAGAGTATGCACACAAGATTTTTACGTGGTTCGATCGTAAATGATCTACGACCACGGCTCAAAGCGTATATGCTGAATATTATTGCAGAATGTTTACAAGTGTAGAGTGTTCAACCCTTTTTTCCACTAATCTAGCCTTTATTTATAGTATTACCTCGGTCGTTGCTAGAATTGATGGCCATTAAATAGACCCGGCGGTTACAGAGATCGTGGGGCGGTTATGGAGTAGTGGAGGTAGTGGGCGGTTGCAGCCAAGCTTCTGCCTTCCTTAGTGTCGAGCTGCATGTCTCTGATCCAAGCTCCCTTATAGCCGAGCTGGCTATTGGCCTCTGGTCCGAGCTCCTTTATCGACGAGCTGTTGGCCTATGGTCCGAGCTCCTTTATAGCCGAGCTGTTAGTTTATGGACTAGGCTGGACTTCTGATGGGCCGAACTTGTCATCGTTGGGCTGAACTTCTGGTGGGTCGGGCTGCATATCCTATCAGTTCATTTGATGCATAATTCATGGCTTGCGATTTTAAAGAGCTATACGCATATCTACAACCAAAATCACCACACACACTCTTATTATGGTGTGTAATATATTAATGTCAAAGAACAATATCGATGGCATCAAAATAGTCTCAAAATTGAGTTTGTACCGTCTAGTCCCATTCAAACGTAATTCCCGGACATGCAACTTTAAAGAGCAAGACAAAAGTCCACCACACACTCCCTTATTATAGTATATGTAATGTAATGATGTCAAAGAACGACATTGTTCAGTTAAAGCATAACACCCGAACTTGTGATTTTAAAGAGCAATACATATATTTTACGACCGATATACACCACACATTCCTTTATTATGGTGTATGTAATTTAATAATGTCAAATAACGGCATCGTTCTTGTCATAACAGCCTCAAAATCGAGTTTTTATCGTCTAAGATCAATTGAAGCAAAACTCCCGGACTTTCGATTTTAAAAAGCAATAAGCATAGTTACGACTGAAATACATTATATACTTCCTTTTTATGGTGTATTTAATGTAATAATATCGAAGAACGACATCATTTGTTTGAAAATAGCCTCAAAATCGAGTTTTTGCTGTGTAAGCTCAATTCAAGCGTAACTCGCAGAGTTGCTATTTTAAAGAGCAACACACACAACTAAGAATGAAATCCACAAAAAACTCTCTTATTATGGTCAATGTAATGTAATAATCTCAAAGAACGATCTCGTTAGCATCAAAATAGCCTTAAAATCGAGTTTGTACCATCTATGCTCAATTGATGGTGAATGTAATATAATAATGTCAAAGAATGACCTCATTCGCATATCTACAACCAAAATCATTACACACTCCCTTATTATGGTGTGTAATGTATTAATGTCAAGAACAATATCGTTCACATCTAAAGAGCAATACGCATAACTATGACAAAAATCCACTACACAATCCATTATTATTGTGTACGTAACGTAATGATTTCGAAGAATGAATCTGTTCCCGTAAAAATAGGCATAAAATCAAGTTTGTACCGTCTCAGCTCAATTGAAGCGTAACTCACAGAGTTGCTATTATAAAGAGCAATACGCATTCCTACGACCAAAATAATCCATAGACTCCCTTATTATGGTGTATGCAATGTAATAAAGTTGAATAACAACATCGTTCGCGTCAAAATAGCCTTAAACTCGAGTTTCTACCGCCTAAGTTCAATTCAAGCATAACTCCTGCAGATTCCCTTATTAAGGTGTATATACTTTAATAATGTAGAATAATGACATTGTTCCCATATATATAGCCTCAAAATCGAGTTTATACAGTGTAAGCTCTATTGAAGACTAACTCCAAGAGTTTCGATTTTAAAGAACAATACGCAAATCTACGGCCCAAATCCAACACACACTCCCTTATTATGGTGTATGTAATGTTTTAATTTCAAACAACAACATCGTTCGTGTAAAAATAGCCTCAAAACCGAGTTTGTACCGTCTAATTCCAATTAAAGCATAATTGTCGGACTTGCAAATTTAAAGAGCAATATGCGTATCTACGACCAAAATCCACCACACACTCCATTAATATGGTGTATGTAATGTAATAATGTCAAAGACGAACATCTTTCACATCAAAATAGCCTCAAAATCGAGTTTGTACCGTCCAAGTTCAATTGAAACACAACTCTCGGACTGGCGAGTTTAAAGAGAAATACGCATATCTACGATCGAAATACACAACACACTCATTTATTATGGTGTCTGTAATGTAATAATATCAAAAAATGACATCGTTCCCGTAAAAATAGCATCAAAATCGTGTTTGTACAGTCTAACCTCAATTGATGCGTAATTCCTAGAGTTGCAATTATAAATAGCAATACGGAGGCCTACGACCAATGTCATCCCCATGCTCTCTTACTATGGTGTATGTTATGTAATAATGTCGAATAACAACATCGTTCGTGTCAAAATAGCCTCAAAATCGAGTTTGTACTATCTAAGTTCGATTGAAGCTAACTCCTGGATTTGTGATTTTGAAGAGGAATACGAATATCCACAACCGAAATCCACCACAAACTCTCTTATTATGGTGTATGTAATGTAATAATATTGAAGAACGACATCGTTCTCGCCAAAATAGCCTCAGATTGAGTTTGTATTGTGTAAGCTCAATTGAAGCATAACTTCCGTACTTACGATTTTGAAGAGCAATATGCATATCTACGACCGAAATCCACCACAAATGCCCTTATTACGGTGTATGTAATTAAATAAAGTTGAATAACGGCTTCGTTCTCGTCAAAATTGCCTCAAACTTGAGTTTACCGTCTAAGCTCAATTGAAGCATAACTCCCGGATGAACGATTATAAAGAGCACTATCTATGACTGAAATACACAACGCACTCCCTTATTATGATGTATTTAATGTAATAATGTTGAATAATGACATCGTTCATGTCAGAATTTTCTCAAAATCAAGTTTATTCTCAATTGAAGAATAACTCCAGGATTTGTGATTTTAAAGACCAATACACATACCTACAACCCAAATCCACCACACACTCCCCTATTATGGTGTATGTAACTTAATATTGTCGAAAAACGACATCGTTCCCATAAAAATAGCATCAAAATTGAGTTTGTACCGTCTTACTGCGATTGAAGCGTAACTCCCGAAGTTGCAATTTTAAAGAGCAATACGCATGCCTACAACCAAACTCATCCCCAAAACTCCTTAATTACAGTGTATGTAATGTAATAATTTTGAGGAACAACATTGTTCATCTCAAAATAGCCTCAAATATCAATTTAAGCATAACTTCAGGATTTGTGATTTTAAAGAGCCATACGTATATCTACAACCGATATCCACCACAAACTCCCTTATTATGGTGTATTTAATTTAATAATGTTGAAGAACAACATCGTTTGCATCAAAATAGCCTCAGATCGAGTTTATACCGTCTAATCTCAAATGAAGCATAACTCTCGAACATGCGATTTTAAAGACAAATACACATATCTACAACCAAAATCCACCACACAATCCATTATTATGGTGTATATAATGTAATAATGTTGAAGAATGACATCATTCTCATCAAAATAGCGTCCAAAATTGAAGCGTGACTCCCGGAGTTGCAATTTTAAAGAGTAATACGCATACCTACACAAACTCGAGTTTTTACCATCTAAGCTCAATTGAAGCCTAACTCCCGGACTTGTGATTTTAAATGGGAATGTGCATATCTACGACCCAACAACACATTCCTTTAATATGGTGTATTTAATTTAATAATGTCGAATAACGATATCGTTCCCGTATACATAGCTTCAAAATCGAGTTTGTACCATCTATATGCTCAATTGAAGCATAACTCTCGGATTTGCGATTATAAAGAGCAATACACATACCTACGACCGAAATACACCACACACTCACTTAGTATGGTGTATGTAATGTAATAATGTCAAAGAACGACATAGTTCTCATATACATAGCCTCAAAATCGTGTTTGTACCGTCTAAGTTCAATTGTAGCATAACTCTCAAAGTTGTGATTTTAAAGAGTAATGCGCATATCTATCACCATAATCTACCACACACTCTTTTACCATGGTCAATGTTATGTAATATAGTCAAATAATAACATCATTCGTGTCAAAATAGCCTAAAACCAAGTTTGTACCGTCTAAGTCCAATTGAAGTTTAACTCCCGAACTTGTGATTTGAAAGAGGAATACACATTTCTACGATCAAAATACACCACACGCTCCATTGTTATGGTTTATGTAACGTAATAATGTGAAAGAACGATATCGTATCGATAAACATAGCCTCAAAATCGAGTTTGTACCGTCTAAGCTGAATTGAAGGATAACTCCCGGAGTTGCGATTTTAAAAAGCAATACGCAGAACTACGAAAAAAATCATGCACGGACTCACTTACTATGTTTTATGTAATGTAATAATATCAAAGACCAACATCATTCATGTCAAAATAGCCTCAAAATCCAGTTTGTACCGCCTAAGTTCAATTGAAGCATAACTCCTAGATTTACGATTTTAAAGAGCAATATGCATATCTACGACCGAAATCCACCAAAAACTCCATGATTAGGTTGTATGTAATGTAATAATGTGGAATAAACACATCGTTCTCGTCAAAATAGCCTTAAAATCAAGTTTGTACCGTCTAAATTCAATTGAAGCATAACTCCTGCACTTGCAATTTTAAAGAACAATACTCATATCTACGACCGAAATCCACCACCATTCCCTCATTATAGTGTATAAAATTTAATAATATCAAATAACGGCATAATTCTCATAGAAATAGCATCAAACTTGAGTTTTTCCGGTCTAAGATTAACAATATGCATACCAGCTACCCAAATCCACCACACACTCTCTTACTATGGTATATGTAATATAATAATTACAAACAACAATATCGTTCACATAAAAATAGCCTCAAAACATAATTTGTACCGTCTAAGTCCAATTGAAGCATAATTGCTGAACTTGCGATTTTATTATGACATCGTTCCCGTAATAAGAGCCTCAAAATCGAGTTTGTACTATATAAGCTCAATTGAAGCGTAACGGCCGGAGTTGCGATTTTAATAAGCAATACACATACCTACGACTAAAGTCATCCGCAGTATCCATTATTATGGTGCATGTAATGTAATGATGTCAAATAACAACATCGTTCGTGTCAAAATAGCTTCAAAATCGAGTTTGTACTATGTAAGCACAATCGAAGCGTAACTCCCGGAGTTGTGATATTAAAGAGAAATACGTATACTTACGAAAAAAATAATCCACAGACTCATTTATTATGTTATGTGTAATGTAATATGTTGAAGAACAAGTCCTTATTATGGTGTATATAATGTAATAATGTCAGAGAACGAGATCGTTCCTGTAAAAATAGCTTCAAAATCGAGTTTTTACTGTATAAGCTCAATTAGAGCGTAACTGCTAGAGTTGCGATTTCAATGAGCAATACACCCACCTACGACCAAAATGACATTGTTCATGTCAAAAATAACCTTAAAATCGAGTTTGTACTATCTAAGCTCAATTAAAGCGTAACTCCCTAAGTTGCATTTTAAAGAGCAATACGCATACATACGAACCAAATCCACCACACAATCCCTTATTATGGTGTATATAAATTAATAATGTTGAAAAACAACCTCGTTCGCGTCAAAATAGCCTTAAAATCATGTTTTTACCGTGTTAGTTCAATTGATGCATAATTCACGGATTTGCGATTATAAAGAGCAATACGTATACCTACGACCGAAATCTACCACACACTCCCTTATTATGGTGAATGTAATGTAATAATGTCAAAGAACGACCTTGTTCGCATCAAAATTGAGTAAAAAATCAAGTTTTTACCGTCTTAGTTTGATTGAAGCATAATTCACGGACTTACTATTTTAAAGAGCAATACGCATATCTACTAATAAAAATCCACTACACACAACCTTATTATTGTGAACATAATGTAATAAAGCCAAATAATAACAATGTTCGTGTCAAAATGGCTACCAAAAATCAAGGTTGTACCATCTAAGTTTAATTGAAACATAATTCCCGGACATGCGATTTTAAAGTGCAATACGCATATGTACAACCAAAATCCAACACACACTCAATTATTATGTTGTTTGTAATGTAATAATATCGAAAAACAACATGGTTTGTGTCAAAATAGCCTCAAACCTGAGTTTTCACCGTCTAAAAAGCAATATGCATATCTACGACCGAATACACCATAGACTCCCTTATTTTAGTGTATTTACTGTAACAATGTTGAAGAACAACATCGTTCGCGTTAAAATAGCCTCAAAATCAAGTTTGTACTGTATAAGCTCAAAAGAAGCGTAACTCCCAAAGTTATGATTTTAAAGCGCAATATGCATACTTACGACCCAAATCCACTACACACTCCCTTATTATGACACAAATAATTTAATAATGTCGAAAAACGACCTGATTCACCTCAAAATATCCTCACAATCGAGTTTGTACCATTTAAGCTCAATTGAAGCATAACTCTAGCATTTGCAATCATGAAGAGTAATACGCATACCTATGACCAAGATCCAACAAACAATTTATGATGAATATAATGTAATAATGTCAAAGATCAACCTCGTTCATGTCAAAATAGCCTCAAAATTGAGTTTTTACTGTCTAAGCTCAAGTGAAGCATAATTCACGGCTTTACTATTTTAAAGAGCAAACACATATGTACAACCAAAATCCACCACACACTCTGTTATTATGGTGAATATAATTTAATAAAGTCAAAGAACAACATCGTTTGCGTGAAAATAACCTCAAAACCGAGTTTGTACTGTCTAAAATCCAATTGATGCATAATTCCCGGAGTTGCGATTTTAAAGAGCAATATGCATATGTACAACCACAATCCACCACACACTCTCTTATTATGGTGTATGTAATGTAATAATGTCAAAGAACGACATCGTTCACGTAAAAATATCCTCAAAACTGAGTTTGTACCGTCTAAGTCCAATTCAAACATAATTGCCGGACTTGCGATTTTAAAGATCAATAGGCATATCTACGACAAAAATCTACCACAGTCCCTTGTTATGGTGCATATAATGTAATAATGTCAAAGAACTAGATCGTTCCCATAAAAGTAGCCTCAAAATCGAGTTTATACCATATAAGCTCAATTGAAGCGTAACTGCCGGAGTTACGATTCTCATTTTGGTGTATGTAATGTAATAATGTCAAAAAACAACATCGTTCGTGTCAAAATATCGTCAATGTCGAGTTTGTGCTATGTAATCTCAATTGAAGCGTAACTCCCGAAGTTGCCATTTTAAAGAGTAATACACATACCTAGGAACCAAATCCACCACACAATCCCTTATTATGGTGTATATAATTTAATAATGTTGAAAAATGACTACATTCGCGTCAAAATAACCTCAAGATCGAGTTTTTACCGTGTTAGTTCAATTGGAACATAATTCACGGACTTGCAATTATAAAGAGCAATACGCATATCTATGATCAGCCCAAATAACGACCCTTCTTACTGGTCTAATTCGCCTGATTTTTCATGAGAAAGGTGCTGCTTTTGGTGGAGTTTTGTGTGATAACAGCACTTGCAATCTGGGCAAAGTGGTGGTAGAAGAAGGAAGAGCAAAAGGAAACCAAGAGGCAAAAAAGTAGCAACAACTAGCCCACACGGGCAATGCAAAATGCACAGGAAAAGACACTTACATATACGAGGACAAAGCCTCAGTGCAACCGAAGATTTAGCTTGTTCGCTTTTATTCATTTCCAAGTGACCGTAGGTAATCTCTAGTTTCCATTTGGCCTTTCTAGTTTTCAAGGTGTTAGTTGTTTTCTCGTCTTTGGTCAGTCTTTCGTCTTTCAAGTAGCCCAGTCTAAAAGTAGTCAGTAGTGTTTTTTCCTTAAAGCTTTCACGGTTTTGGTCACCACCCGAGTCCTTACGGGTTATTTCTGATACTCTGGTTCTCTAACATGGAGCATGGAGGTCGGACATGGTGATTGACACCTTGTTTGGTTAGTTAGAGAGTACAACAACTTTTAGCCTGCAGCCAGCACTTGCAGGATAGTGCACCACCCTGTGCACTGTGCAGGACCACCTCATATCCTTTTATCCTGCCACTTGTTTTCTTGTCATCCCATTTTCTTTCAGCTAGTTTAACTAATTGTCCTTTTATTTGCAGTCTAGTAGTGTCAATTTTAGTTTAGATTAGTTAATCTTGTTCTTCGTTTCAATCCTTTCCCGTTTCTTTAAATTCCAGACCCGCCTGTCTCTAGGCCAGTTTAAGCCTTAGTTAGTCTAGTTAGTTGTCTGTTCTTCTTTCCAGTAGTTAGATTTCCACGTCTTTCCGTAAGTTTTGTCTTTCTTTCTCCAAAAATACCCCAAAAAGCGTGGCGGCATCGCCAACCTCCGAAAAAGCATACTCTTTATCTGGGCAGAATACACATCTCTCTATGGGATCGACCTCCGTACTTACCGTATACTAGTCTATAGTGTATTGGGGTGTAAGGAGAAATATAAATATCTTTTGGTCCGGGCAATTTGTGCATAACTTCCAACGACAACGCGAAAACCCGACGATCAATCTACGACCGAGATCTACCACACACTCCCTTATTATGGTAAATCTAATGTAGTAATGTCATAGATGGACCTCGTTCGCATCATAATTGCCTCAAAATCGAGTTTTTACCGTCTTAGTTCGATTGAAGCATAATTCACGGACTTACTATTTTAAACAACAATACGCATATCTACTTACAAAATCCACCACACAAAACCTTATAATGGTGAATGCAAGTAATAAAGCCAGGGAACAACATCGTTAACGTCAAACTATCTACAAAAAATCAAGGTTGTGCCATATAAGTTCAATTGAAACATAATTCCCGGACTTGCGATTTTAAAGTGCAATACGCATATCAACAACCAAAATACGGCACACACTCAATTATTGTGGTGTACGTAATGTAATAATATTGAAGAACAACATCGTTCGTGCCAAAATAACCTCAAACTTGAGTTTTTGCCTTCTAATGTCAATTGAAACATAACTCCCGAACTAGCAATTTTAAAAAGAAATATGCATATCTACGACCCTAATACACCACAGACTACCTTATTTTGGTGTATTTAATGTAATAATGTCGAAGAATGATATAATTCGTGTTAAAATAGCATTAAAATCGAGTTTGTACTGTGTAAGCTCAAAAGAAGCATAACTCCCAAAGTTGTGATTTTAAAGAACAATATGCATACTTACGACCCAAATCCACCACACACTCCTTTATTATGGTACATATAATTTAATTATGTCGAAAAACAACCTCGTTCACCTCAAAATATCCTCACAATCGAGTTTGTACCAACTAAGCTCAATTGAAGCATAACTCTCGCATTTGCAATTATAAAGAGTAATACGCATATCTTCGAACGAAATCCAACACACAATTTATGGTGAATATGATAATAATGTCGAAGATCGACCTCGTTCACGTCAAAATAGCATCAAAATTGAGTTTTTACCGTCTAAGTTCAATTAAAGCATAATTCACGACTTTACTATTTTATAGAGCAATACGGATATATACAACCAAAATCAACCACACGCTCCCTTATTATGGTGAATATAATGTAATAAAGTCCAATTGAACCATAATTCCCGGACTAGCGATTTTAAAGAACAATATGCATATGTACAACCAAAATCCACCACACACTCCCTTATTATGGTGTATGTAATGTAAATAATGTCAAAGAACGACATCATTCCCGTAAACATAGCCTTGAAATCGAGTTTCTACCGTCTAAATTCAATTGAAACGTAACTCCCAGAGTTTTGATATTAAAGAGCAATACACATACCTAAGAACAAAATCATCCACAGAGTTTGTACAATCGAAGTCCAATACAAGTAAAATTGCCGGACTTGCGATTTTAAAGAGCAATAGGCATATCTACGACCAAAATCTACCACACTCCCTTATTATGGTGCATATAATGTACTAATTATGGTGCATATAATGCACTAATATCAAAGAACTAGATCATTCCGTAAAAATAGCCTCAAAATTGAGTTTGTACCGTATAAGGTCAATTCTAGCGTAAATGTTGGAGTTGCGATTTTAATGAGTAATACGCATACCTCCTACAAAAATCATCCACAGAATCCCTCATTATGTTGTATGTAATGTAATAATATCAAATAACAATATTGTTCGTATCAAAATAGCCTCAAAATCCACCACACATAACCTTATTATGGTGAATGCAACATAATAAAGCCAAAGAACAACATCGTTCGCGTCAAAATAGCTACAAAAAATCAAGGTTGTACCATCTATGTTTAATTGAAACATAATTCCCGGACTTGTGATTTTAAAGTGCAATACGCATATCTACAATCAAAGTCCAACACACACTCAATTATTATGGTATATGTAATGTAATAATATCGAAAAAGAACATCGTTCTTGTCAAAATAGCCTCAAACTTAAGTTTTTACCGTCTAAGATCAATTGAAACATAACTCCCGGACTTGCAATTTTGAAAAGAAATATGCATATCTATGACCGTAATACACAAGAGACTCCCTTATTTTGGTGTATTTATTGTTATAATGTCGAAGAACGACGTCAGTCGCGTTAAAATAGCCTCAAATCGAGTTTGTACGGTGTATGATCAAAAGTAGCGTAACTCCCAAAGTTGTGATTTTAAAGAGCAATAGGCATATCTATGACGAAAATCTACCACACCCCCTTATTATGGTGTATATAATGTAATAATGTCAAAGAACTAGATCGTTCCCGTAAAAATAGCCTCAAAATCGAGTTTGTACCGTATAAGTTCAATTGAAGAGTAACTGCCGGAGTTGCGATTTTAATGACCAATACACATACCTACGACATAAATCATCCACAGAATCCCGCAATGTGGTGTATGTAATGTAATAATGTCAAATAACAACATCGTTCGTGTCAAAATAGCCTCAAAATCGAGTTTGTACTATGTAATCTCAGTTGAAGCGTAACTCCCAAAGTTGCCATTTTAAAGAGGAATACGCATACCTACGAACCAAATCCACCGCACAATCCATTATTATGGTGTATATAATTTAATAATTTCGAAAAACGACCTCGTTCGCGTCAAAATAGCCTCATCATCGAGTTTTTACCGTGTTAGTTCAATTGAAACATAATTCACGGACTTGCGATTATAAAGAACAATACGCATACCTACGACCGAAATCTTCCACACACTCTCTTATTATGGTGAATCTAATGTATTAATGTCATAGAAGGACCTCGTTCGCATCAAAATTGCCTCAAAGTCGAGTTTTTACCGTCTTAGTTCAATTGAAGCATAATTCACGACTTACTATTTTAAAGAGCAACGCGCATATCTACTAACAAAAATCCACCACACACAACATTATTATGGTGAATATAATGTAATAAAGCCGAAGAAAAACATTGTGCGCATCAAAATAGCTACCAAAAATCAAAGTTGTATCATGTAAGTTCAACTGAAACATAATTCCCGTACCTGCGATTTTAAAGTGCAATACGCATATCTACGACCAAAATCCAGCACACACTCAATTATTATGGTGTACGTAATGTAATAATATCGAAGAACAATATCGTTCGTGTCAAAATAGCCTCAAACTTGAGTTTTTACCGTCTTAGATCAATTGAAACATAACTCCCGGACATGCAATTTAAAAAAGAACTATGCATATCTACGACCGTAATACACCACAGATTCCCTTATTTTGGTGTATTTAATGAAATAATGTCGAAAAATGACATCATTCGCGTTAAAATAGCCTTAAAATCGAGTTTGTACTGTGTAAGTTCAAAAGAAACGTAACTTCCAAAGTTGTCATTTTAAAGAGCAATATGCATACTTACGACCCAAATCCATAACACACTCCTTTATTATGGTACATACAATTTAATAATGTCGAAAAGCAACCTCGTTCACCTCAAAATATCCTCACAATCAAGTTTGTACCAACTAAGCTCAATTGAAGAATATCTCTCGCATTTGCAATTATAAAGAGTAATACGCATATCTACGACCGAAATCCAACACACAATTTATGGTGAATATAATTTTATAATGTCGAAGATCGACCTAGTTCGCGTCAAAATTGCATCAAAATCAAGTTTTTACCATATAAGTTCAATTGAAGCATAATTCATGGCTTTATTATTTTAAAGAGCAATACGCATATGTACAACCAAAATCAACCACACATTCCCTTATTATGGTGATTATAATGGAATAAAGTCAAGAAACATTATCGTTTACATGAAAATAGCCTCAAAACCAAGTTTGTATCGTTTAAATTCCAATTGAACCATAATTCCCTGACTAGCGATTTTAAAGAGCAATATGCATATGTATAACCAAAATCCACCACACACTACCTTATTATGGTGTATGTAATATAATAATGTCAAATAACGACATCGTCCCCATAAACATGGCCTTGAAATCGAGTTTGTACCGTCTAAATTCAATTGAAACGTAACTCCCGGAGTTGTGATATTAAAGAGCAATACGCATACCTTAGAACAAAATCATCCAAAAACTAATTTGTTATGGTATATGTAATGTAATATGTCGAAGAACAACATCCCTCGTGTCAAAATAACCTAGAAATAAAGTTTGTACCGTCTAAGTTCACTTGAAGCGTAACTTCTGGATTTGTGATTTTAAAGAGCAATACGCATACCTACGACCCAAATCCACCATACACTCCCTTATTATGGTGCATATAATAATTTCAAACAACAACATCGTTCATGTAAAAATAGCCTCAAAACCGAGTTTGTACCGTCTAAGTCCAATTCAAACATAATTGTTGGACTCGGGATTTTAAAGAGCAATAGGCATATCTATGACCAAAATCTACCACAATCCCTTATTATGGTGTATACAATGTAATAATGTCAAAGAACTAGATCGTTCCCGTAAAAGTAGCCTCAAAATCAAGTTTGTAACGTATAAGCTCAATTGAAGCGTAACTGCCAGAGTTACAATTTTAATGTGCAATAAGCATACCTACGATAAAAATCATCCACAGAATCTCTCATTATGGTGTATGTAATGTAGTAGTGTCAAAAAACAACATCGATCGTGTCAAAAAAGCCTCAAAATCGAGTTTGTACTATGTAATCTTAGTTGAAGCGTAACTCCCAAAGTTTCCATTTTAAAGAGCAATACGCATACCTACGAACCAAATCCACCAAACAATACCTTATTATGGTGTTTATAATTTAATAATGTCGCAAAATGACCTCGTTCGCGTCAAAATAGCGTCAACATCGAGTTTTTGCCGTGTTAGGTCAATTGAAACATAATTCACGGACTTGCAATTATAAAAAGCAATACGCATTCCTACGACCGAAATCTACCACACACTCCCTTATTATGATGAATCTAATGTAGTAATGTCAGAGAAGGACCTCGTTCGCATCATAATTTCCTCAAAATCAAGTTTTTACCGTCTTAGTTCGATTGAAGCATAATTCACGGACTTACTATTTTAAACAGCAATACGCATATCTGCTTACAAAAACCACCACACACAACCTTATTATGGTGAATGCAATGTGATAAATCCAAAGAACAACATCGTTCGCGTCAAACTAGCTACAAAAAATCAAGGTTGTACCATCTAAGTGCGATCTTTTCGTAGTCTAAGAATCCTGATATCTTGTGCAGTGGTAATTAATAACTAATAGGTGCTAGGATTATTATTGCATGGAATCATGTCCCAGGAGAGTCCGGTTTGATAATATCCCCAAGAGGAGTTCAATAAAAGTTTTTATTCTACAGAAGCCCGGCAGGCTTAGAATTTATTCTACAGTATAATAAATAAAGAATTTTGAACTGGGGCAATCTTGGTAAAAGATATTAATTAATTAAAACCACCAACAGATTTAAATTAATTAATGTATCTTTGGATCTTAAACAAAAGAAATAAATTAATTAAAAATGAAGCCCTGGTTTTCTGTGATTTGGATTTGGATGGGTAAGCCAATATTAATTTCTATAGTTGTACAAATTAATATTCTGTTCGGCTTATATTAAATTGGGGCTCAATTTAATTAGTAGAGCCCAACAGGGAGGCCTAGTCCAAATTTTCTTGGATCCCTAGTCTGGCCCATTATAACTCTATATATAGGAAAAATGAATGAAGAGAAAACACTTCACCCTAAACCTGAGTGAGGATTTCAAATATTACACTAGCACACGCACTATACAATTTTAAAAAATCCCTAGGTTTCAAACCTAGTTCATTGCTCTCTTCAATCTCTTTCAAGTCCTATAGGTATGATAGAAATTGTTTCACCACAATATTCAAACTTAGGAGTAGGAAACAGATTAGAAGTTCCAAGGTAAAAGATGAAAGATCTTCACGTGGAGAAGGAGCGAGCCATTGTCGAATCTTTGGTGATTCAATATGGTAAAAATTGAAAAACCAACTAGAAGCATGTTTTAGGATTTAAAGTTCCTTTGAAACATGCTTACTTGCGTTCTAGTATAAAGTAGGAAGAATTAATTGAATAAAAGAGTTTCTTATATTAACCTAGTAGATCCCGGGTAGGAGATCCCTTCATTTGAATATTTAAAATCCCAACAAGAACGACATTGTTCGCGTCACAATAGCCTCAAATCGAGTTTGTACCGTCCAAATCCAATTAAGGCATAATTCTCGCACTTGTAATTTTAAGGAAAAATACGTATATCTACGACCAAAATCCAGCACACACTACCTTATTATGTTGAATGTAATTTTGAAGAACGACCTTGTTCGGGTCAAAAAAGCCTCTGAATCGAATTTTTACCTTTTAAGTTCAATTAAAGCATAATGCACATACTTGCTATTTTAAAGAGCAATACTTATATCTATGACCAAAATTCACCACATACTCCCTTATTATGGTGTATCTAATGTAATAATGTCAAAGAACGACATTGTTCCCGTAAAAATGGCCTCAAAATCGAGTTTGTACCATCTAAGTCCAAATGAAGCATAATTCCCAGACATGCAATTTTAAATACCGATACGCATATCCAAGACCAAAATTAACCACAGAATCTCTTATTATGGTGTATGTAATGTAAAAATATCAAAGAATGACATTGTTCCCGTAAACATAGCCTCAAAATCGAGTTTGTAGCGTCTAAGCTCAATTGAAGTGTAACTCCTAGATTTGCGATTTTAAAGAGTAATACGCATATCTACGATCGAAATCCACCACATACTCCCTTATTATTGTGTATGTAATGTAATAATGTCAAAGAACGACATTGTTCTCATAAACATAGCTTCAAATCGAGTTTTTACCGTCTAAATTCAATTGAAGCGTAATTTCCGGAGTTGGGATATTAAAGAGCAATACGCTTACCTACGAACAAAATCATCTACAGACTCCCTTATTATGGTGTATGTAATGTAATAACATTAATGAACGACATTGTTCGCGTCGAAATAGCCTGAAATCAATTTTGTACCATCTAAATCAAATTGAAGCATAATTGCGGAACTTGCAATTATAAAGAGGAATACGCATATCTACGACAAAAATCCACCCCAAGCTACATTTATTATGATGTATGTAATGTAATAATGTCAAAGAACGATATTGTTCACGAAAAATAGACTCAAATTCGACTTTGTTCCGTATAAGCTCAATTGAAGCGTAACTCCCGAAGTTGTGATTTTAAAGAGGAATATGCATACCTACGATCAAAATCATCCACAGACTCCCTTATTTTGGTGTATAGAATCTAATAATGTCGAGTTTGTACTGGGCACGTTCAATTGAAACCTAACTCCAGGATTTGCTATTTTAAAGAGCAATAGACATATCTGCGACTGAAATCGACTACACATTCCCTTATTATGTTCTATATAATTTAATAATATCGAATAACGACATCGTTCTCGTCAAAATAGCCTCAACCTCGAGTTGTTACCGTCTAAGCTCAATTGAAACATAACTTCTGGACAAGCGATTTTAAAGAGCAATATGCATATCTACGACCAAAATACACCACAAAATCGCTTATTATGGTGTATTAAATGTAATAAAGTCAAAGAACGACATCGTTCGCATCAAAATTGTTAGGGTGTATACTGAAAAGCAAGCTTTTAGCCGCTTTGTATTTGTAAAACCTTATTTCCCAAATTTATGAGAAGATTATTATTTTGTCACATTGTTTTGCTTTTCATAT
>JAYDZE010099931.1:0-62093 GCA_034509125.1 Monilaria moniliformis
TGTATAAGCAAAGTAATGATATCATAGATAGAGTAATCTCGTCCGTTCATATCTTAATCTAATGGTTGATATTAAGTGTTAGTTATGTATATAAGACTAGTTTTGATTATAATGCGACCCTCTATATATATATATATATATATATATATAAAGGAACCTTCGAGGACGGCCAAATACATGGCATTTGGAAGTGTAGTAAATTATTTCACGTCCAAAGGGGTATTTGGTCCGATATTTCACTAATAATTAATCTATGTATAATCCTACATATTAAATTTGGACAAAATTGCAGCATCACAGCGAAGCATGCCCAAGATTCCCAGAGAAGCGAAAGCAAACGGAACTACAACTTGGTTTCATCCAACTCCAACTTGCTTTCTTGGTAGGTTTACATGACACTAATTCCTGTCCTATGAGTGTCATTACATATATATGCTACCTTGACAACTCCCGTGAGTAATCCTTAGGTTTAGTGTATTTTACAGTAATCTTCTTTTTATTTTATATATTTATTTTGATTATTATTAGCATAAAAAATTATAAATTACATAAAAAAAAAGATTTATTTATTTATTAATTTTATGTAACTTGAAATAAACGAATTCAGAAATGAAACGAACTTTGATTCCATACAATTTCTAAGGTTTTAGATGTTATAATAATTTTGAATTATTTGAATAAAAATAAATGTATAAAAAGAATAATATGACATTGACGGAACGTGTGCGGTGCTTTTTGACAAGGCTTTGAAGTGAAAATGTAAAAAAATTATGTCGAATTTATTGTAAGATTAATAATATTGTTTCCACAATTTTTAGCATTAACTGTTATCAAATTTAATTTTCTATTCAAAAATCCTTAACTTTAAGTATTTTATAAAAAATGTCACCAACTTCTATTTTCTATAAAAAAAATTCCCAAATTTCAACGTTTTTTATAAGATGACCCGCTGTATAAAATTTGGTGAGAAAAAGTTTATTCATCTTATCGGAGTAACATCGTTTTACCAATTTTTTTTAAAACAAACATATTAACAATTCCACCTTAATAATACAACACAAAATTTTGTGATGAGAAGAATGATGGTTCCTAATATGATTTTTTTAATATATTTTTTGTATTACAATGGAATTTTGTTGTATTATTGAAATGGAATTATTATATTATTGAGGTGAGATTGTTGTTTAATTCTTTCTTTCTTTTTTTGGAGTAAAACCACATTGTTTCATACGGTGAATCAAACTCTGTTGAGATTAATCAATATTCCTTCATCGAATTTTATAGAGCTAGACATATTATGAGAAACTCTAAGAGTTGAGAATTTTTAATTGAAAATTAAAATTGAGGTCATTTTGTGAAAAGCACCAGACGTTTGAGTTGCATAGAAAATGAAAATTAAGGAAATCTTCTGAAAAATACTGAAAGTTGGGAACAGAAAATACTATTAACATTCTACTCTATATTAAAAGACTTAGTGAAACAAAAGGTAATCATACAAGGATTTCTAAATGCGTTTTGCTTAAATAAAATTGACAAAGATAGTTTAGACTTATTTAGTTATAATGACAATATTAGTCGCTAACTTCATTTAATATGAAAATACAAAAATAAAAAACGGAGCCAAACCTCGTATGGACTCGGCCATCAACTGGGCAAAAAAAGATTATTATATTTAGGTTGTATTTTGTGTTTTTCTCGAATTTTCGTAAATTCAACATAGACAAATATACCACGCCCATAAAAATAGAATTTATATAGCCACTCTTATAAAATTATGAATTTTTTATACCATTTGGTTATAAAGACTACAATATCCATTGGCCCCGTGTGTAAATTAAATAAAGTCATTCCCTCATTTTTCTTATTAGAACTACAACCAACATAAAAAAAAAAAAAAAAAAAAAACGGTCCCACAATATCTTCAAACCCTAAAAAAAATCTAAAAAGGTAATTTGCTCCGTATAAAACTTCACTATCGAGACCCATGATTGTCTCATCTCCTGATACCATGATCTCTTCCCCTTCCCATTAGTTTCTCTAGAACTACAGTTCCCGACAAGATGAGCATAATCGACAATGAGAGTGAGACGGCTTCATCGTCTTCCTACGGAGAACATTTCCATCCGATTAACCCCCTAACTTCAAATTTGAAATTGTTGTTGGAAGTGGCAATGTTTATATGCCCACGATGGTCGCTCACGATGGTGTTGTCGGGAGTGAACCCACGATAGCACAATCATAGTCCACAGCTGTGAGCCACGATCATGATCCAAGATCGTGGGCCACAGTCATGGCTTATGACCGTGCCCGCGATCGTGGGCAGCGATAGTGTGTATCCATCGTGAGTGAACCATCCTGACTGAGCCAACTTTGTAATTGAGCCATCACGAGTGAGTCACCATCGTGACTGCCCACTCACTCATAATGGCTCGCTCACAAATGTAGCTCATGCTCACTCACGATTGCATGATGTAGCCTGTAATCGTTGGCTACGATCGTGGACACTATCGTGGGTGATCCACCTTCATTTTGGGCAGTTTTTTTGCATTTCTGTTTAAAGATCAATTTCATTTCATTAAATGGATTGATATTATAGCGTCATTGTGAATGGAAGAGACCAACGCTCCTAATTCGATTCGAATCGCTGAGAATTTGTACAAGCGCGTTAATGTATTCGATGAAAATAAGGACATATTAAAATGTTCTGGCAAAAAAGATGCAATAAGAAGATTCAATGATGGATTTTTGGAGCGTTTGATAGACATTAGGAGGAAATTAAAGTGAAACCAATGCATTGCATCATTAATAGCCCAACAGCTGAATAGCGAGGAGGGGTACAACGTTATAACCGACGAATTTTGTTCCAAATTACCAGGCGAACCTTTTTTTCACAGATCTATACCATTAGATTTTTCAGAAGTCAGCACACAACTGTAAATGACCTGTGAAAATCATTCAATGCACAAGAACTTAGTAGTGACGTCGAGGACAACTTGAAGATGGCCAACCATTTGGTGTTTTATATGTTCCTTCCTATGTAAGAATAACGTCATGATAGAGAATTAGGCATGGGTGCTAGTTAAGGACTAAGACAACAGGGATTGGTTCCCGTGGGATTCGTAAATTTATCACGTCTTCAATTATTATATCAATATTGTCGCAATGAAAACGAACCATAAATACTTCAATTATTACTTTATCGACCGATTTGGGGTCTATAGTTATGGTCATACAAATTCATTTTAGAGTTGGGACAAGTTTGTGGAATTTATCTAGAATCCAATTACCATGATGTTTGTATGGGCCACCATACTAGTAAGGCTGAATATAGTTTATGATTAATTTTGCAGCTCGTAGTATACGAGAAAGTGCCTCCTCTAGAGGGAGAAGATAAAGAGGTTTACATGTTGAGCTTCATAAACGGGAATCCGTATGATGTTCGGTTTAAGGCATCTGTAAAAGTTGTAATTAGAAATGAGCCTGTGCTGAGAAGATATGTATAGTTTAATTCTTCAACGACGAGACATGTGACACCCAAGAGGCAACGACAGTCCACTTATTCGCTAGAACTTCAACTCTGACAGCCCACTCTCACTCATATACCAGAGCTAGTGCTTGTTTGTTGCGAGTACAGAGAGCCCTACAGAGTCGCGGGCAATAAGTGCAAATGTGACAAAATAAAGCACCATATGATGGACTACCTTGGGTCGCGACGGTCCGCATCAGACGAGACCTCCATTAGAGTTGCGTAGGCATTGACGTTGTCACTTAGAACAAGAGGTAGAATAATCTCGTCACTCGGGAGCATCTGTATTAAGTAGTAGGAGGTCCAATGCGCATGACATCGTCCAGAATCTTACTCGTCATTTCTTACATGAGTTGGCTCATGATGACCTTCATGCCTTTGGTCAGCAACAGCCGAAATATTCTTGGGAGCAGTTGTCCCACAGTGTCCGTAACCAGCAACCGTCCTTTCCTCAGTATGAGAAACCTCACTTTCCATTTTCTCAATACGAGAAGCCATTGATGTAAGGTCCCCACCAACTATTGCGCTATGCCGTGGATCATATGCCAAACTTCTATGCCCATGATCATTGGCAAACTCCTCTTCAGACTCATCCCACAGACTCTTCAGCTTCAGGCTATTACCACAAGTAAGATGATGTCTAGGGTCATCAGACCCATTCTTTTGTCCTGTTGATCTCAATACGATGTTTAAAGCATCGGTAAGTGTGACGATTGGACCTCATGTACACATATTGTCATATTTTGAGTGGATTAGTATGATGTCAGTGTAGAGATCCTTACCGAGGATATTATTAAGGGTCATGTTGATCGAGCATGCAAACTGGATCCTATGGTCTTCATGAGTCATTCACGCCACCTGACCCTCTGTTGATCTTGAAGAGACAGAATAAGGAATTCAAGAACCGTGGGCCTGAAGCGTATGTATAGGCTAGGTTGACAAGGCAATAATTAACATAATTCTTTTTTGACAAAATTAAGGACATGCACAAGGGTTTTCTCCTAGGAGGTAACTATCCAACTCATTACGAATATTTACCCTTAATTAAATTAAATTATGTGTATATCATAATCTAACATTATGTAAGCTTTACTAAATTACTTTTATAATAATTTATATTTATTTAATATAAGCTAATCTTACTTATTTTGTGCTTCGATGTATTGTTGTAGATGATTTTGAATGCAGAGTATAGAAAATTGCACCCAAAAGATCCAGAAGGACGCAAAGGTAAAGGGAAACAGGTGCTCAAGAATTGGCGCATCAGTGAAAGCGCATCGGAAATGGTTGCCGGTACTTAGAGTAATGTAAGTTTGTGATTTTTATTTTATATTTACTAATATTTAATAATATTTTGTTTCATATTTTTATATTAATATATAACATTATAATAGATTATAGCAATTTGTTGCATTGGCCAAAGGCACTGGGTTGTATGTATTGACTCGTTGATTGTTGAGTTGTACGACTCACTATTGCATACTCATCAACGTGGGGTAAGCCAACGGACTACCAACTGAAGTGCATCACTCGTGGAATGTCAAACTTGCTAGCTAAAATAAATTTTTGGCAAAACAACTACCACAAACAAATGTGAATGATGAGATGGACTTAATAAAATTCTCAATGAGTGAGCAGTTTTTGCAGCTAGATAGCCACAATTGCGGCTCATACTCGTGCATGTACTTGGATCGCCTATTGTCTGACATGAATCAGAGGAGACATGATGGTCAATTATTTGACAAACACATTAAGAAATACTAGTGGCTCGTAGATGTTAGGATTTTTTAATTAGCAACATCATAAACTACCAATTGATTATATTATGTTATGTTTGTACTATGTTTGTTCTTTTATGTTTATAATAAGTTTGTACTATATTTGGTTTGGACACTATGATCGTGATTTTTGGGTGGCGATGTTTATATCTATACGATGGTTGCTTACGATGGTGCTGTCAAAAGTGAGCTCACCATAGCACAATAGTAGTCCACGACCGTGGACCACGATTGTGATCCAAAATCGTGGGCCACGGTCGTGGCTCATGACCGTGGCCCGTGACAGTGAGCAACAAAGCATATCGATCATGAATGAGCCATCATAAGTGAGCCACTTTCGTAATTGAGCCATCGTGAGTGAACCACTAACGTGACTAACCACTAACTCAAGATAGCTCAATCACGAATGTGGCTCACGCTCAAACATGATGGCGGCGATCATTGACTACGGACATGGGCAAGGATCATGGGTATCGATCATGGACACCATCATGGATAAGCCACCTTCGTTTTAGGCAATTGGTTGCACTTTCTTTTAAAGCATGATGGTTATGGCCACAATGGTTGTGGCCATCGTGGGCTACCGTCGCCGCTCACGATTCTAGCTCACATTGGCACCTGCAATGCATTCAACCATCATGGTCTTAAAATCAAATTGTGATTTGTGACTTTTAAGTAGTCATGTGTAGTTTAGGAGGTGTTTTATGAATATCGTATTGATTTATATTGCATTATTAAACAAATTAAACATTCACAAACCAATTTTTTATAATCATATAGTGATTTACACCACAATAAATCCAAACTTACACAAATGATGATATCTTATACTCGTATGTTCAAAATTTTAATAATACACATAACTTTTAGTGAAATGATGTATAATCATATAATCACTAGTTAGACATTATATATGTTAAAAAATACTTGATCATAGTCCATTACTTACACAAATGGTAATGATATGTACTATATCTTACAAATATTAGCAATAGACATCT
The DNA here is from genome assembly GCA_034509125.1 of Monilaria moniliformis. Classification (NCBI taxonomy): domain Eukaryota; kingdom Viridiplantae; phylum Streptophyta; class Magnoliopsida; order Caryophyllales; family Aizoaceae; genus Monilaria; species Monilaria moniliformis. The sequence continues at coordinate 6,306 of JAYDZE010099931.1, forward strand.
AGTGAAATCACTAATAATCATTGAATGATTTGTTAGACATAATATAAAATAAAAAAATACTTGATCATATTTCTTTCATAATATGTAAGTACGGATTAAAAATATGAGACACAACAAAGACCTTCTCTACTTCTTAAGGCCACAATAGTTGTGACCATTGTGAGCTACCGTTGTGGCTTACGATTCTTGCCATCGATGGCACCCACGATCGTGGCTCATTCATGATCATGCACCCATGAACGTCTATCACGATAATGGTTAGAATCGTAGCCTAAAGTTGTTGACACAGTTTATATATATATATATATATATATTAGGAAAGTTTGTCGCCAAAGATATGATATACATAATTCAGTCAATTATCAACCGTAATATGCACCACTCCTCACATCGTCTTTTAATGCGCTACCGCATCAACACTAATTCCAACTACCACCTCACTCTCTATATATACTCTCACTTCTATCTTCCCTCTGAACACTATTTTGCATCGTCGTGCATCTTAATGCACTATCGTCTCTTAATACGCTACCGCTTTATGCACAGTCGTCGGCCCCATTGTCGGTGCCCCTACTAACGTATCTATAAGTTTTTTAAATGGAGTGTCAAGAGAGGGAGCAATGTAGCACCAAGAAGAATAGTGCAACACCAAAAGGAACAGTGCAAACTAGTGTTGTGTTCCTTGGTGTAATTTCCACCCGAATTGTGCCCTAAAATTTGGTTAGAGCTTGGGTTGTGTTCCTCAGTCCAATTCAAGCAGAAGATTAAATGTAATTTCGTTATCTTTGTAGTATATTAAATGTAATTTGCTTGTGTTTGTAGAAGATTGAATGTAATTCCCTTGTATTTGTAAAAGATTGAATTGAATGTAATTGCCTTCAATGTAATTTTCATTAATGAAATTTAAGATTGAATGTAATTTACTTATGTTAATAAAAATGCAGATTAAAAATTTGAGATGCAACAACAATCTTGCCCTTCTAAGTCACCATCGTGGGTAACAATCATGCCCTCACTCATTATCGCTCACTCATGATCATTCACCCAGATCAGACACCCACGACCAGGCACCCACGATCTTGCAACTACAACCGTATCCCTCGAAGGCACCATCGTGGCTAACAATCATGTCCTCACTCACGATGGCTCATTTGCGGCCATTCACCATCGTTCAGGCACCCACGATCATGCAGCTACAATCGTGTCCCTCGAAGACACCATCGTGGCTAATAATCATGACCTTACTTGTGATGGCTGACTCACGATAATTCACCTACAATCAGACACCCACAATCAGAAACCCACAATCAGGCTCCCACGATCATGCAACGACGATCGTGTCCCTCGAAGGCACCATCGTGGCTAACAATCATGCCCTCACTCACGATCATTCGCACATGACCAGACACCCATGATCGTCTTCTTCGAACACACCATCTTGGCTAAAAATCATGGCCTCACTCACTATGTCTCAATTTGTCCATGATGGCCACCATTGTGGTTCACGATCGTGGGTAAGTCATATATCATGTTTAAATATTCGCACATTACTCACACAATATATTCAAACTATAACTACTATACCCACATCGAACATCTTGATATGTTATGATCCGTGCTCTGACAAACACAACATTTTTTTTCTATTTGCACTTTTGAGTTGAACATGCTCCCTCTTTTTCTTCGTGAGTGACATTCAAATCAGCATGAACTATTAGAATGAAAGTTGTGCACATACTCCTAGTGTGACCGATTTCTTTACACCTACAACACACCTGATCACGATGTCTAGTCATCGCATCCTCATCCATGGACGATCGGCTTGTGGGACCTCCTCTAGTGCTTGATAAATGATCGATGAGACATCTGTTGGAACATTCCTGTCATCGGGATGTGGTATTAACCAAATCGTAATGGCTTTCTCCCATCTATTCAAAAGAAAATACTTATGTCATACATGTAATAATCATTAAATTATTTTTTGATGAGTATCTGAAAATATACTTTATATATGCAAGCAAGGCAGCAGAGTGGCAATAAGAAATCTCATCCAGATCAAACTCGCGACACTCGTTTTTCCAATTCTCAAGGTCGACTACATAAGTTGCTCCGTTTTCTTCCACCTTATATGCTCGTGTAATGGTACCCCTAACAGTGAGGTGTTGACCGCGTTTCACACTACAAGATAACTTGGTAAAAACTGTGGTTTTCAGCTTATATTAAATCGATATACCTTGCGCTTGTCGCTAATCAAACAATTATTCCACAATCAAGCGATATATCTTGTAATGAGCATACTGGTAGACGTGTGGTCCATAAAATGCAAGAATTCATGCACATAGCCACATTTGAAGTCATGAAACCATATGGCTGTAGCAGACACTTGGACCGAGCTCATTTTTAGAAAGTCATATGTGAGCCCCATCTCTACTTAGAACCTCTAAATCCAAAAAAAAGTGTTCGAAGTCTTCATGTCGATTATTTTATTCCACATTTTTATAACTATTGCAATATGAGCTCCATATCGAGTTAAAATCTTCTGCAGATGGTAATAGCACAAAGCATGTGCTACGTCCGAATGGATAGTTTCAACGGCTTAAAGGATTCTCCTATGTTGGTTTGATACAATAATCAAATTTTCAGATGGATTGTAGCACCTGCGCAGGTTATAGAGAAACGAAGTCTATGGTTGAGTGTTCTCTATCGGACCAACACCAACTACAAGGGAGAAAATCTGTTCATTTCCGTCCATTGTAACAGCCACAAACAAAATACATTTATTCTTACTGTTCAAGTGGGTCCCATCCACCAAAATCACCGGCTGGAGAGAGCTCTTGAATACACAAATTCACTGTTTGAGAGCAAGGAACATATTTCAAAACACTCTCTCTCTAGTCACCTGGATATCATAAATCGTCCTCTGATTATGTTGATGCAGCAAATACATATATGGTTGGTGCCTTTGATACGACTTATCAAAGTCACCATATGTTATCTATAGCATTAAGCTCTTCGCGATCAAAGTGAAATTGTATGTCATGGCAATACCATATCATCTACGCATCTCTGTGAATCATATCATTCAGTCTCTAAATGACACCCCATCCCCCAATCTACAAGCAAAACACATAGCATCAACCTTAGCTTTAACCTTTCTTTTACCAGTACGGTCCAAGTTTGAGAAGCAGCGGTGCTCCAACATCAACTTAGTAATTCTCCAAATACATATACTCATAATAGCACACAATCTAAAATTGCAACTATTTATACCATGCTTTCAAATATACACTAAACGATTGTTGGCAGAACGATCAATGACACATTCTACCTTGTTCTCTATATGATACCAGCCCACAGCCATCTTCAAGTCCTTATTGAACCGAATTGTGGTCCCATCCAAGAGTACGTGAATGGTTGGTAGAGACGGCTCGACCAAGCTCAATGGTAGTGCATTGTCAAAATCAGGAAACATGATAATTCAATCGTTGTGTGTGGTATGCATCATCATCACCTCCAGCATGCTCCTAATAGATAGCCTGCTGGTCTGATGAGATGTTCCGGTGCCCAAAAACTTTATCCATTTGTGATGTTTGACGAATTCAAGCAAAGAACTTTTTGAAGTCAGAATACCAATCACAATTCTACGTCTCTTATCTTACTCGTCTTCAGAGTTATTCCCCACCTCATCCTCAGGTGGCATATTGTGATGTATGTATTCAGAGTTATTTCTTGCTTTATCTTCAGGTGCCATGTCATAAGAGATTGTGTGGTGCTCTCCTGGATGACATAAATCTCCAGAAAGGATATCTATTCCGCTAGTATTCGAAGTAATTCCATATCACATCCTAGCAAAACTTTAACTTGTTTGTTGTCGTCTATACATGTGAAATAGTAAAGAAAATAATATTTATAATTTATGCTCCATAATACATTTCTAATCACATGCATGAGCTGATTTAAAGTCAAGTTCCTACCTCCACACAGATAATAATTGCATCCCCATCTACATACGTCATTCGATCATATTGACCGCCATAATGGATCATGATACGCTGCATCCCCACCTTAGATTAGCAAAAAAAAAAAAAAAGAATTAGCAAAAAAATATAATGAATATTAGGATTTTTATGTTACACTCACAGTGGTACAGAGACCGTAGGTGACGGTGGTGTAGGCCCGAGGTGGTGCAGAGAACGTTGCACTCACTAAAGATGGCTCACTCATTAGGGAGCACCGTAGTCGTAAGTAAGGCATCATGAGTAACCATTATTGTGGGACGTGATTGAGAACATCGCGGTCTTAAGAACATGATAGTGTGGCCCACAATATTAGTCCACAATCGTGGACAACGATTCTGGCCAACAGGCGTGGTCTACGATCGTTGTCCATTATCGTGGGCTTACATGATCGTGGACAAAAATCGTTGGCGTGAACCACTATTGTAGGCTTTATAACACGATCATGGGTCAGTATCATATGCTTTAGTAGAATTCGAAAAAATCAAATTCCACGACGTCGTAATGATTTGTACACCTTCTTTAACTTGCAGAAACACAAACGCAGCCTTCTGCTATGTTCTCTTTCGAATTTAAACCTTTTTCAAAAATCACCGTCGAAGTTTCTGTGTATTCATTTTGTTGTGAGTTTTCAAGAAAGTTTATTATATCTTTATGATTTTTCAAGTAAGTTTATGATATGTCGCGAGTGTATATTTAATGAGGTTAATTGAAGTTTTAAAGACATGAACAACCACCCTCTTACACGGAAAATGAATGTAGTATTGTAAAGTTGGTTTATGTTCTTTTTTCTTTATTTTTTTAGTTTTCGGTAGTATTGTGAAGGAGAAAACTCAAAATAATTATAAAAAAAATGCCAATGTCAACTATTTTTCACTTATGTGGAATGCTAAGTTTTATGGATGAATATAAAAATATATATTCTTTTATGAGAATGGTATTGTTTGAAATATTCTCACTTTTCAAATTCCTAACTCCATCTATGACCTATACATAGAAACTCTGTAGGAAAATAAATTAAAAGTTGGTCTTATTTTGTTGTAATTTTAACTTTTCAATGTAATAAATTGAATTAGTACTTAATCAGATTCAGAAAAATTCTTATTCCGCACCTAACTAAAATTTAAATGTCAAAATTATAATTCTTGGGAATCAGGGAGATAGCTGCAATTTTGTGCTAACAAAATCCTAAATTTGTAGGTGGAAAATTGAGGAGTCCATCGCTTCTAATCAACCACCAACATTACTATTGCATCATCCTCCTCATTCAGAATTGGATCGGATCAATTCTGAATGAATGCGTGTTATTGACAACCACAAATTCTATAAACCAAGACGAAATAAATTGTTACAAAAATTTCAAATAGTTGCCTAATAAAAAAAGAAAAAGAAAACTGAGCAGGTATTGCCTATATAAAAGAAATTTTATTTTAAATATATAAAATACTTGGAATTTAAATATTAACTTATTAAATTATTCTTTATAATAGACAAAATAAATAGAGAAAATGTACCAGAGTGTGTCTCTAGCTCATAGGAAAAAATGTGTTGTTGGTTGCTAACAAACAAAGACATGTTGGTCAAAACTTAAATTTATTTAGAAATTTTGCCAACATATGTATATTTGAATATACAGTGTATCAAATCCAACCGGAGCTCATCAATCCACAATCATGATTTATTAATCCATAATTGGGATGTAATTAGAGCGGACGCTCCGTGCATAAAATGAGAGTGGATGAACGATAGTGTGACTTTATATCATATCACACTACATGCCCTTAAAATCTATACGCAAAACTTTTGCGTAAATAGTAACTTATATTTTCCCGCTCAAATAACTTTTCTATTTTTGGAAATAGATATATCTAATCGTTAATCTATTAAATATGTTATATATAATTTATTCATCCTAAAATGTGCAATATCCATCTTAAATTGAAGAATGTATAAAACATTTGCTCTTTTCCTTCATTCATTTTTGTATTTGATTTATTTCATTTAGTAATTTTCATTTTCTCTTGTTTTTTCTATTTTGCTTTTGATCTTTTTATTTGTATTATAATGACATCTTTTTAATTATGAACTATCATTGTGATTAAGTGAAACTTCCATTTGAGTGTATCCATTTACATAACCTAACAAAAATATTAATGTGTCTTATAATAAATATACCACATATAGATACTTAACTTCCAAAAGTACAAATAATTTATATTTTATATTTTTCTTATTTAATAAGTATATATTTATCTATCTACTATGGTCAAGACTAACTATTAAATTTCTATTCTATCTAACTCTCACTATATATATATATATATATATTATATTAGTCTTAACATTTTATTATCTCAAAATAATTAAGCTATTATATTTTTATATATCAAATACATAACATTCATATATAAATATATATGTGTGTATGTATATGTTTGTGTATCAATACTCTTCTAATCACCTTAAAAAATATATAAATATCTTGACGTAGTTGTAATATTGTATTCATTTTATTTAAAAATCCTTAATTAATGTATTTCTATTTATTAGTGATATGCTTATATATTTTATATTATCTTTCTTATAGTATATACTTTTAAAAGTTTATAATACTTTCAAATTGAACATATATGATTATATTTCTATCATTAATTTATTCAATAATTATTATTGTGCATCGCACAGACACAAATCTAGTTTATATATAGGTACGAATATTATAAGCAAACCAAATCTAGAATACACTGTGATCTTATAATAGGTATGGATAGTGAAAGGATCAAATAGAAAATATCTTCATATTAGTGTGTAGATTATACCAATCTTTGGCCCTAAAAGCATCGAAGACTTAGTTCTAAATTTTCAATTATAACTCTACTATTTATCTGCCACGTTACCATCCACAATTTTCAGCCACAAAACCAACAACTCAGCCACTAAATTTCAGCCACAACTCTCATTTTTAATTCATTATTTTTTATTAATCTCCAATTTCATATATTTATTTAAAAAAATGATAATTTTAAAATTAAAATAACTTACGAAAAAAATTCAAAATTACATAATTAAAATTCAAAAAATTACATAATTGAAATACTGAAAATTATATAATTTTAATACCAAAAAATCACATAATTAAAAATTTAAAAACTACATAATTAAAAATAAAAACTACGTAATCGTAATCAGTTGGAGTGTGCCGAAATTTCTTAGATAAGATCTTATTGGAGATGGCCATGAATTCGCTATTCGCAAAGAGAAGCTTGTCGACTTTGAAATTTTTGGAATTGAGGCAATGCAACTTGAGATGGATTGCCACAGACGATTTCCAAGCTAGATACGACTTCATCATCGCCCCAATTAGTTGCATTTTATCCTTCATCTTCGATTATCATGTTATACAAGATAATACATGCATACATGTCGTCATTAATACATGATTTGTGCCACTTATGTGCTGGATCTTTCACGATCGCCTAACGTGCTTGGAGTACACCGAAAGCGTACTCAACGTCCTTTCATGTCACCTCCTGCCTTTGAGCAAACAATGCTCTTTTGGCTTAGTCGGACATGTGATCGATATCATGAACATAGGCCACTTTGGATAGATGTCATTGGCCATGTAGTAGCACATATTGTAGAGTCGGCGATTGGCCGTGAATTTGATAGTCGGTGCTCTGCCAGCGCATAAATTGTTGAAGATAGGCGATTGTCAGAGACGTTGATATCACTGTTCGACCCGACCACACCAAAGAATGCATGCCAGATCCATAAACGTTGCTCGACAACTTCTTCGAGGATGATTATCGGATGTGTGCCCTTTCATCCGCTGGTGAAGATGCATCTCCGTGCCACATGAAATTTTTTCCATTGTCAGTACATACAGTCGACGCTCACTGGCATTCAGGGAAAGTCATGGTGCCTCTTGTGCATATTCATTAATATTTGGGTGTAATGTACCATCAACCTTCTCAAATATGTAACACGGAAGGCGTCGATGACCCCACGAAAAAATTGTCGGCGACGTGGAGATACTCGTTGAATTGATCCGGAGCGCTACCGTACGTGAGCGGCCGCATCACCGCCAAGCACTTTTGCAACGTCAAGAGTCCCTCGGGTCCAAGATCATCGGAGTGATGTTGGCAATACTCATTTCGTCCTGCCAATGTGTTACCTATGTGTGGCAATAAGGATCTGCGCATACGGAACCGGCGCCGAAACAAAATTGCACCCTATTGTGGCTCATCGCAGAAATAATTTCCGGCGAGGCGTTGAGCGGTATTTTCACGCTCTCGGTGCACATACGTCCTCAGTACACGAGGCATCGGCGACACGTACATCATTCCTAAGTAGTCTTCCACCGCCTTTGTCACCTTCCATTATAACTGAAATATGGATTCATCCTCGTCAGATGAAGTGGAATCAGAATTGATTCTGGTGGGATCCATGAATTTTGGACAATTATTCGTGAAGAAATTTGAAGAGTATGAAAAAAGAACAGATAGATTGGGATGATGTTAGATATGTGAGAATTATGAAGTATTTATAGAAGGGAGAATTAATTAAAAAAGAAAAAAAGAACAAAATAGCCATTAGAAATAAAAAAAAATTCAAAATTCAAAATGTCCAATGGGCAGTAGAATAAAAAAAATTTAAAAATCGATTCATTCGCAGAAATTAGAAAAAATCAAAATTAAGCCCACCCGCTAGAGACACGAGTGGCTTGCACTCCGCCCTCTCACGTCTATGTGTGGAGACGCACTGAGCGGCGCAGCCCCCCGAACGCCGCTCCTTCGGCTGACGTCGTGGCCGCCTTTCACGCCACCTCCCAACAATGCAGCTACTTAGGCACAAACCGCAACACACTGCAAATACGATGTGTTGATCAAGCGGTAAAGTGTAATGCATGAAGCCAAAAAGTCACTAGTTCTAGTCTACTATAGCTCGATCTTGAAATTCAATGTTACAATTATCCAAAAGAATTATTATTATTATATATAAAATATATAAATACTGATTATAACGGATGAAAAAAAATCTAGATAATATCATCTCTATATACATTGTAGTTGACTAATTTAGCTCTCCATTATTCATTATGTTTCTAAATTCTTTTACACGCGTACCGTAGAGCATATTAGGCGACATTGTCGCGAGTTTCACCAATTGAAAACATAAAACCATATAATATGATGAATTCTTTCTGTACGTGTCTGTCTGCATGTTTTCCAGCTCTGCTTCGACGCCCTTGCCACGTTACCTCAACCCTCCAATTAACTACAAAACTGCCTTCATCCATACATTTCTCATATTCGGTTTCGAAAATATTTACCCTTTTATCAAGAATTGGAAGACTTAAATTCAAACACCACTTTTATTACTTAGACCCTACTTATGTAATAAAAGTATGTACCTATCAAAAACATTATAAATGTAGTAAGTGATAAAATTTTCGATGTATAGAAGATAAGCTAGATTGTCGAAATACTAACTTCTAGGACACTTGAGAAGCAAAGCTTTTGACTTCTTTCAGGACTATCTCTTACGCAATTCTTCAACCTAAAGTTATTACTAGTAATGAGAGTTTATTTACTACTTAATAATTAGGTAGTCCAATTAAATTATTTAACTGAGCCGCTGGCTGCAGAATTCTGTGTGGTCCATTACTCCAGCCTATCTTATCTCACAAAATTATTCATTTCTAGGGTTTTACCTCTACATCTATGATCATACTTTTGAGCTTTTTTAATTAAATACAAAATTAGATAATGTGCTTGTCCTTGGTGAAATAAAAAACACCGTTATCCATCAACCACCAATCAAATATCAGTATTGCTATTGCCAATCGCTATCATGCCTGCAGCCAATTGAAATTGAGATATCAAAATTTAACTTTGAATCAATGGAGAAAGATTATCTAATATAAATATATATACGTACATGTTCTTAGAGTGTTGAACACATATGGTGGTTGTTAGGTACTGTAGACCCACCATTAAGTGATTAACTTCACGTGAATCCGTCCACTACATCTTGCTTCTTTTCCAATTTTTCAACTTCTCTACATAAATTGGAAACATATTTATGTGTTTAACTGATCAAATTGAACTTCGAAAGGTACAAACATTCCGATATATATGCGTGGGTTATCGTAGAACCATTCACAGTACATGTATAAGAACTAAAAACTAATTTAATTCGTCTATCTTCAATAACAAGATGGTTATGATTAACAATGGCGCTCAATAATTATCTTTATATATACTTTTCGGATTTTAATTATATAATTTTAGGATAATAATCATGTAATTTTTTAAAATTTGAATGACATTCGAAATTTCAAATTCTATGAAATAAGAAAGAATTAAAAAATAAGATATGAGACCCATGAATATGATAAGGGAAGGACAAAATCAATACTCTCTTAAATTAGTATTAAAAATTTAAATAAAAAATAACTGCAAAGTCCATAAATAATATAGGAGAAATTGCATTTCCACGACTATGTTGTCATGTGGATGCTTTAAGTGTTAACCCCCCAAAAAAATTACTAGAGCCGGTTAAATGCATCATGCATGCAGTGTTGCAGTTATTTTAGGCGTTTATTTTGCTATAATCCTCTTTTCCACTTTCTTGAATTAATTAAATCAAAGGCATTTTCAGTCCCATCTTTCTCTTTTACTTTTAATTGGCTTCTTTTGCCGAAATATTTATATTGCAGGTAGAACTGACGTTGTAAAAGTGCTGAAATTCCAAACTCGAAGCAATTTTCTTAGTCAATATATAGTCTCATCCAATACTAATATCGAAGCACAACAAAATCTTAACAAGAAAACCATATGGATAAATTTCAATAAAAAATTATATGTATAATTGTGATGGATAATCATCCCAAAATTACTTTCGGAAGCTACTTCGGACTTTGACCGTCTAATAACTTATCAAAAAGGGGTGTGTGTGTGTATTATCATGTGACTTACTTTATAACTTATCTATCTAAATTCGCCATCATGCAGCTCAACTATTAACAGAAATTCATTTTTACTTGCAACTAGTGAAGAGGTTCATGTCAACTAGGTAGATACGTCATCCATAGTAATTGCACAACTCGATAACTTAACTTTCTACAGGAAAATGTTACGTATTATATTGTACGGCTGTATAGCTACACAAATCACAGATTATTCCAAACTAAATCAAATTATCGATACTTAATATACTTAAGTATCAGAGATTCATTCGAGCGGCCATTAATACACAATATTATTGCTCATCTTCGTGATCTGATATCCATCTTGGATTCTTCATCTGGAAAATAACAAAACACTAAACATATAATAACATCATTAATCACAAAATACTCACCTAGATTGTGTTCTTTTTTGTATCATGATTCATATATTACACTTCTGCCATTTTGAAGTGTTCCTTAAATAAATGCACCTAGATTGTACATAATTTCATTATCTTTTATTCATACTTTTTCTATTTTTTTACAATTTTATCACACATGCCTTATTATATATCCACCCAGAATATATTTTATCTAATACTTATTAAAATTTGTGCCACAATCTAATATACACTATTTTGTGGGACAAAAAAAAATTCTCAGATCCGTAATTTCAATGAAGAAACGCGGGTAAGAATTAATAGGGCCAACATACAACCTGTCACTCACAAGTTACAGGCTGGCACCTCTGGCCGCTCAACTCTTCCCCTCTTTCATAACAACACATTTTACCTCTTCTATACCTTCTTTTATTTACCCTTGCTGACGTGTCCTTCCTCCAATTTCCCATATCACCCTTACCGTCCTATATATATACGCAAGCGCACACCCTCTCCCTCCGTCACCCTCTCTAATATCCATTTTCCAATTTCAACGCAACCCGAAACTAACAAACTCACACAGAGAAATACATTTTAGAGAGAGAAATATGGGTATATGCAGTTCGTGCGAATCGACTTCCGTGGCTACTGCCAAGCTGATACTCGACGACGGAAGATTACAGGAATATCCCTATCCGGTTAAGGTTTCCTACGTATTGCAGAAGAATCCTGCGGTTTTCATCTGCAACTCCGATGAGATGGATTTCGACGACGTCATATCGGCGGTCAGTGACGACGACGAGCTGCAGCCGGGGCAACTCTACTTCGCGCTGCCGCTCAGCCAGCTCAGGCACCGCCTTCAGGCGGAAGAGATGGCCGCATTAGCCGTCAAGGCTAGCTCGGCTCTCACCAAGAGCGGCGGCGGTTGCGGCGACAAATGCGGCTGCCGCCGGAATATTCTGGTGTTTCCCGGTGAGAATGACCTGAGACAGTCGGTGAAGGCGGCTGCCGCCTCCGCCGGTAACGGCAGGGATAGTGGATCTGGGAGGAGGAGATCCGGCGGCGGCGGCGCCGGGCGGAGAGGGAATGTCACGGCGAGGCTGAGTGCGATACCCGAGTAAGGGTATATTAGGAAAACGGAATATCTCATTCTGTAAATATAGTGCATAATGATGAGTCGGAGTAACTTTTTTGTTTCATTTTGAACAAAATTTTCTGTTGAGACTAGTTTCTCATTTTCTTATTTAAAAAGAAAAAAAAAAAAGAATTACGGCATTTAGCATTCTCTTATTTATTTCCAATCTAATGTGCAGTAATTTATCTCACCCCAACTCTGATCATGATTTCATCAATCTACCCACGATCCAAAAAATATCCTAATTCGATAAATGTTGTAATTGTCAATATGATGAATGAAATAATCATAAGGCGGCATTGGATATATACACATTTGGGAATAAAGGATGAAAATAGAATAAAGGAAAAAGATAAGATACATGACTTAAAAGTAGTGGATGATTATGTCCCACTTTGTTTGCTGCGTACGCTAGTTAGACATTTATGAATGCCCACACAATTCAAACCATAAAATAATAATCCAATTTTCAATTCAAGACAATAATGCTCGTGCTTGATTTTGCTTCTCTCACAAGCACAGGATTCATCTTTGATATTTTCAAACCAAAACCCCTGCTACGTCATTTACAGTCTATTGAAATCCAGGCTGTCTAAATAATGAATCGGAATCGAATCAATTAAAAGATTTAATGTGGTAACTAATGGAGATTAGTTAAATTAAAGCATGCAGGAATTTGGGGGGTTGCCAAGGAGCTTGGAGGCTGGGAGTAGTAGGTTGAGAGAAATGGCCAAAAACAACTTCATTACAGCTGGAGCCACGTGTAGAAAAAGGACGCGGAAACGTCGCCGTTCCGTTCATTTGATTGTGATGAATAATGATGATGGGAATGGGCTGCAAATACAATACAACCAAATGCAAGATTATATATTGGAATTGTCCATACATGGCACAATTATTCTTCGTCTTACGACATTTAATCTCTTTGTTTTGATTTCTGTCCCATCTCAATACCCCAATCATGCCAAAACTCATTTTTTATTTCACCTCATCTGTCTTCTTTCTACTATTATTACTATTATATGCAGTTTATAGATTTATTGACCTGTTATATATATATATATATATGCAGACATGAGGCATGCATCGAGTTGGGTACTTTTTTGGCGGAATGCAATAAATAATATATATTACTTGTGACTTTGTTGCAACTGAAATATTCTTGGTGTAATGTAGTTATATTTCGGACATGATTTTTTTGCACGTCTTGGATATTTTTCACGTTGGACTATGTGCATAAAAATATATGATTGTCTTTGTGCATGTATGTGTGGTTGTACAAGTGTAACGTCGAGCATTCTCCTACTTGCATAATTACGCAAGATTTATCGACTACTTACTCCATTTTACAATTAAATATAGGGTAAAAAATACACATTTGATAAAAGCTCATGTTAGTGATCAAACGATCGTGGACAGCGACCGTGGCCAACGATCGCAGACCACGATCCTTGGCCACAGTCGTTCACCAGTATCGTGTTTTAAATCCTACGCTACGATAGTGTAAAGCTCATGTTAGTGGTCAACGATCGTTGAACCACGATTGTTGACCACTATTGTGTTCTTAAAACAGCGATGACCTCAATCACGCCCCATGAGAATGGTTCACTCACGATTTCTTACTCACGATCATGGTGCTCCTTCGCGAGTGGGCCATCTTGAGTGAGTCTGACATTCTCTACACCAACGTGAGCATTGGAGCTCTGTACCACCGTGGGTGTGCGACAAAAATCCTAATATTTATTATTTTTTGTTTGCTAATCTCAGATGGTGATGCACCGTATCATGATACATTATGGCGGTCATTGGGACCGATCGACTTACGTAGATGGAGATGCGATGATTATCAGCGTGGATGTGTGCAACTTGGCTCCAAATCAGCTAATGCTCGCGATTAGAAATGCATTATGAAGTTGAAATGATACAATTTATTTTCTTTCCTATTTCACACGTATAGACAACGACAGACAAGTCAAAGTTTTGCTAGGATATGATATCGAATTACTTCGAGTGCTAGCAGAATAGATATCCATTTCGAAGATTTTTGTCATTCAGAGAGGCGATAAATCTGCTCTCGGAGTGAATGTGAGTGGAAACACCTCGGGACCAGAGCACCACAAAATCTCTTAAAGCATACCACCTGAAGACGAGAATGGAAATAATTCTAAAGACGATAAGGATATGAGACATAGAGTTGTGATTGATTTTTTGATTTCAGAGTTCTTGCTTGGATTCGAAAACTGCCACAAATGGATAGAGTTTTTGGGCATCGGAACATCTCATCAGACCAGCAGGCTATGTATGAGGAGTATGCTGGAGGTGATGATGTTGATGCACACTTCATAGGCAAAATTGGCTTATACCATTCCCTGATTTTGACACTGCAATGCCGTTGGGCTGGGTCGAGCTGTCTCCACCAACCATTGGTGTACTCTTAAATGAGGCCATATTTCAGTCCAAGAATGAATTGAAGATGGCTGTGGGCATGTATTATTTGGAGAACAAGGTAGAATGTACCACTAATCATTCGCAGACGATCGTTTGGTGTATATTTGCAAGTAAGGTACAAAGAGTTGCAATTTCAGATTGTGTGCTGTTATGGGCGCAAATATTTGGAGAATTACTAAATTGATATTAAAGCACCGCTGCTCCTCAAACTTGGATCACACTGCTGAAAGAATGGTCAAAGGTAAGGTTGCTACTATGTATTTTTCACATAGATTGGTGTGATGGGGTCATTTTGAGATCAAATGATATGATTTCATAGATGCGTAGATTACATGGTATTGTCATACACATAGTTCCACTTTGTACGTAAGGATCTTATTGATAGTGATGACGTATGGCGACTTATATAAGTCGTATCAAAGGCAGCCTCCGTATCTGTATTAGTGCATTCGAGAGCTCTCTAATGCTGGTAATTGTAGTGGATGGGATCCACTATAAGGGTAGGAATAAAGGTCTTTTGTTTATGGTTGTCACAATGAACGGAAACGAACAGATTTTCTTACTAGCAGCTGGTATTGGTTAGATAGAGAACACTCAATTATGGACTTGGTTTCTTTATAACCTGCGCAATTGCTACAATCCATACGAAAACTTGGTTATTGTATCAAACCAAATTATGAGTAGAGATGGAGCTCACAGACGACAATCTATGGCTCTAGTGGAGAAATATGCTCGGTATGTGTCCGGTACGGCGATATAGTTTCATGACTTCAAATGCAGCTGAGTACATGAATTCTCGCCTTTTATGGGCCAAACGTCTACCAGTGTGCTCACTAATCGAGATATATCGCTTAATTGTGGAGGAATGGTTTGACAAGCGACGAGCGCAAGAAATATCGAGTGAACATGACTTTACAACCGCAACTTTTACCAAGTAATCTGGTAGTGTGGAGTGCAGTCAACACCTCACTGTTAGGGGTACCACTACACAAGCATATAGGGTGGAAGAAAATGGAGCAACTTATGTAGTCGGCCTTGTGAATCGGACATGCGAGTGTCAAGAGTTTGATCTGGACGAGATCTCGTGTTGCTATGTTACTGCCACAATTGCATAATAATGTAAGTAATCTCCAAATACTCGTCGAAAACACATGTTGAATGATTGTTACATATATGACATAAATATTTTTTCTTTTTAACAGACGGGTGGAGAGTGGTACCGGTCAATCAATGCTTGATTACGTCAGTCGTTATTTCAATCAATGCACCTTGGTCGAGACTTATTATGAGGATATTATGTAAGTACACATCCCGATGATTGGAATGTTCCAACTTATATCTCATCGATCATTTGTCAAGCAGTAGATTATGTCCCTCAAGTTGGTCGTTTAAGGATGAGTCGTGGTCGTTCATTGGTTGAGGATGTGGTGGCTAGACATCGCAGTCAGGTGTGTTTTAAGCGTAAAGAAATTGGACACAATAGGAGTACATGCACAACGTTCGCCCCAATAGTTCCTCTTGATTTGAATGTCATTCCCGAAGAAAATGACGTAGCATGTCCGATTCCAAGGCACAGACAGAAAAAGAAATATAGTGTTTGTCAGAGCGCGGACCATAACATATCAAGATATCCGATGTGGGTAGAGTAGTTGTAGTTCAAATATATTTAAATAAAACAACATTTATGCCATTGGTATTGTGTAGACCACGATGATTCATGGTCATGGACAAATAATCGTGAGTGCCTGATCATGGGTGAATGATCGGGGCAACCCATCGTGAACCACGATGGTTCATAATCGTGGGTGAAGGATCGTGAGTGAGCAAGCCACCGTGAACCACGATGGTTCATAGTCGTGGATGAATGATCGTGAGTGCCTGATCGTGGGTGAATGATTGTGAGTTAACAATCATGAATCACGATAGTTCATGGTCATGGGTGAATGATCCCGTGTGCCCGATCGTGGGTGAATGATCGCGAATGAGCCATACTGAAGCACAATCGTTCATGATCGTGGGTGAATGATCGTAAGTGTATGATCAAGGGTGAAAGATCATGAGCGAGTCATCATGAACCGCGATGGTTCATGATTGTGAGTGCCTAATCGAGGGTGAATGATCTTAAGTTAGCCATCGTGAGTAACAGTGAGTATGATTGTTAGCAACGAATGTGCTTTGAAAGGAGACCACCATGGTTAACATCATAAGGAATTATCAATTTTATATTTCATCCAAGGAAATTACATTCAATGAAAACTCCTTCAAACACGAGGAAATTACATTCAATGAAAACTCATATAAACATAAGGAAATTATACACAATTTTCTAGAAACAATTACATCATTTGTTGTTAGGGCTTGAGTAATATTTGCAGCAACCATGTAAAATTATGGTATCCATTTAAAATCATTGAAGTGGAAGGAACAATATGGGAGGATGTTGCACTGTTCCTCTTGGTGCTGCATTATTCCACTAGGAGACTCTATTTGAAAAGCTTATAGATATGTTAGTGGAGCCAATGACAATAAGGCCGACGACAATGGGGATGAAGGTAATGGAAAGAAATGGGGCAGATGCCAATAGGGCAGACGACAATAGGACTGACGCCAATGGGGCTGACGGTAATGGAGACAAAGGCAAGGGGGCCGACGCTAATGGGGACGAAGGCAATGGGCCCAACTGGCGCATTAAGAGGCGCGACAACGCAAATTAGGGTTGAGAGGGAAGAGAGAAGTGAGAGTATATATGGATAGTGGAGTTGCAGTGCAAAATAGCATTGAGAGGTGTGTGAGGCATTGCGCGAATTATGGTTTATAGTTGACCGAATTATGTAGATCACATCTTTGACCACGAGCGAGTTCTACGACCGTGAACCATGACAATATCTATTACCGTGGTAGACATTCGTGGGCACATGATCGTGAGTGAGCCACTTTCTGTGGGTCACGGTCGTGGGTGCATATTTGCGGGTGAGTAATCGTAACTCACGACGGTAGCCTATGATGGCCAAAACTAACGTGGTGTTAAGAAATAGACAATATTTTTATTGTATCTCGATTTTTAAATCCATATTTACACATTATGAATGGAATACGATCAAGTATATATCAATATATATATCATGTTTAATAAATCATTTAATAATTATGAGTTATTTGACAAGAAGTGTTGTGTATTTTATTTATTAATTAATGGTTGCAAGATAGAATACATGTTATCATCATCATTTGGGTAAGAAATGGACTATGACAAATATTTTTTTAACATATATCATGTCAAACAAGTGATTACTAGATTATACATGATTTCACTGAAGGTGGTGTGTGTTATTAAGATTTCCAATATTCGAGGACATGTTATCATCATTTGTGTAAGTTTAGGTCTATCATGGTACAAATCACCATATGATTATACAAATTGGTTTGTGAATATTTTATTCTTAAGTAATGATACATAAATCATTATAGCCGTGTGCCACGACGAAATAGTCGTGTGCCACGACGATAGCCCACGATGGCCACAACCACCGTGGCGTTAAGATATAAAAAATATTTTTGTTGTATCTCAAATTTTTAATCAGTATTTACGTATTATGAATGAAATATAATAAGTATTTATCAGTATATATCATGTTTAACAAATCATTTAAAAATCTAACCTTTTTTGACTAGAAGTGTTGTGTATCTTAAGACCACGATGGTTGAATCCATAGTGAATACCATCGTGGGATATAACCGTGTGCCATGACGTTAGCCCACGATGGCCGCAACCATCATGACGTTAAGATATAGACAATATTTTTGTTGTATCTCGAATTTTTAATCCGTATTTACATATTATGAATGAAATATAATCAATAACTTATTAATATATACCATGTTTAACAAATCATTTAATAATTCGACCTTTTTAACTACAAATGTTGTCATTCTTAAGACCATGATGGCTGAAGCCCATCGTGGATGCAATCGTTGGATATAACCGTGTACCACGACGTTAGCCCACGATGGCCACAACCATCATTGCATTAAGATATAGACAAGGTTTTTTTTGTATCTCGAATTTTTAATCTGTATTTACATATATGAATGGAATATGATCAAATATTTATTATTTAATAATCTGACCTATTTGACTAGAAGTTATGTGTATCTTAAAACCACAATGGCGGATGTCTATCATGGATGCCATCGTGAGATATAACCGTGCGCTACGACGTTAGCCCACGATGACAACCGCGAATATTTAACCACGATCATGCCTAAAATGAGGTTGATATATTTGTAAGTAGCCCACGATGGCACGATGGTGAGACACGATAGCCACCTACGATCTCAACCCACGATAGTGAGCCATGATCATCTTGTACCCAAAATCAAGATCATAGTATGCAAACCAAATATAGTAAAAAACCTACTATATACAATACAACAACACAAACACAAAAGAACAACAAAGATAGCACAAACATAACATTGTATATTCATTTGTGAATTATTAACGAAAAAATACTAATGCCTACGAGCCACCGTTTACGCTTAATGTATTTATAAAAAATCGGACCATAATGTCTCATCTGGTTCCTGTCAGTCACTAGGCGATCCTAGTACATGCACGAGTATGGGCTGCAATTGTGGCTATCTAACTGTAAAAACTGCTCACTCATTGGCAATTTGATCAACTTCATCTCATAACTTCACCTTAGCTTATCACATTGTTTGCCAATAATTTGTCTTAGCGAGCAAGTTCGACATTTCACGAGTGATACACTTTAGTTGGTAGTCGCGGTGGCCCACCCCATCCTCATAGTGATACAATAGTGAGTCATACAACTCAACATAAAAAATAAAAACAAAATAAAAATCGCACACTTAAATTAGTCCATGTACCGGGGACCATGTCTGCTAGTCTTCCAGGGACCCTCCAATTCTTTAGCACCACCTTCCCCTTAACTTTGCGTCCTTCTGAATCTTTGGAGTGTATTTTTTATACTATGAATTCATAACCATCTACAATAATAAATTGAAACACAACATAAGTTATATTATCTTATAATAAATAAAAGTAGAATTTTATGAAAGTAATTTAGTAAAAAACTTAAATAAAAGTCGGACTCCATGATAATTGTGTCAAATGGACCGTCACCTTGCTGGATCCTAATGCAAGTGAAGAGCACATACAGGTCTATTACCTAATCAAACGAAAGATAATGTTAGATAGATTATTTAATTAAGGGTTAATATTTGAAATGAGTTTAACAGTTACCACCAAGCAGAAGTCCATGTGCGTGTCCACTATTCGCAAAAGACGACGTTATCTAGTCCGCATGCTCGAAAAACATGACTCTTATCAATCTCCTCAGTTAGAACCTCTATACTGACATCATACTCAACCTACCTGAGGTATGACAGTGTTTGTGCATGAGGTTCAGCCGTCACACTTACCGCATCTGCAAACATCACGTTGAGATTAGAAGGACCATGTAGAGGCGATAGAATGTCCATCTAATAAGATGGGCGTCTATGCAGGTGGAGAACCTCATCAAGCGGGAGTAAATAGTAGGTCCCACGACCTTGGATATCGCATTGCCTGTGGCAATAGTCCAAAGATGAAGAGTACGTGGGATGAGCCTTCTGGGGAGTCTGCCAATGACTCTGAGCATAGAAGCTTTACATATGAGCCACCTCAGCGCGCGATGGCATACGATTCATAGGCTGCTCGTACTGAGGAAGGAGCGGCTGTGGGTACTGGGCTCCATGGGAATACTACTCCCAAGAATATTGCAGTTGCTGCTCATCAAAGGCCTGAAGGCCATCGTGAGCCGACTCATATAAGAAATATAGAGCAAGATCCTGGATGATATCATGCGAACCGGACCTCCTGCTACCTGATGCAGCTACTTTCTAGTGACAAGGTTGTACTACCTCTTGCTCGAAGTGACGAATCGCATGCCTACCCGACTCTAATAGAGGACTCGTCTGATAAGCCTGGATCGTCAGGCTCTAAGATAGTCGACCATCTTACCAAAGAACTTTGACATGAAGCCCTCGGGTGATAGGTCGGTCAAGACCTCCATCATATGGTGCTTTATTTTGTCACCTCTACTCTTATTGCTCGCGGCTCTACAGGGTTCTTCGGGCTCGTAACAAACAAGTTATGGCACTGGCTCCGGCGAAGGAGTGGGCCGTCGGCGCCCCTTAGGTGGCACATGTCTCGTCGATGAAAAGACATACTCTACATGTCTTCTTGGGTGGGGCTCCTTCATTTGAGCAATTTTTACAGGAACCGCGAACCGAATATCATACGAGTCGACGTACGTGATGCTCAGAATGTAAAATTCTTCATCTTCTCTCTCTTGAGGAGACATTTTCTTGCAAACTACGAGCTGCAAAATTCAAACATAAACTATTATCAATATATTATTAAATGCAAATACCGACGCAATTGAATTAGTTGAATTCTATGCTACATACCTACCTCATTGTTGTCATAAAAATGACTAAAATCAGCCTTCACTGGTATGGTAGACCACATCAAACATCGCGACAGTTGAATTACAGATGATCTTCTTGCACAGAGCCGTCTAACTCCGGAATGACTTTATATAACCAAAGCTGCAAAGCCTAAACCAGTCCATAGAAGTGGTAAGCATCTTTGTTCAGTTTCATTGTCGCAATATTGATATAATAATTGGAGACATGATATGTGTATGACCCCCACGGGAACCAACCCCAGCTCTCGTAGTCCTCAACTAGCACCCATGCCCAATCCACTATGACGACATTATCCCGGCATAGGAGGAACAAATAATACATCAGCAGGTTGACTGCCTTCAAGTAGTCCTCAACGTCACTGCCGAGCTCCTGGCCATTGAGTGATTTTCTTAAGTCGCTTATATATGTACGATGACTTTTCAAAAAATCTAATGTATAGAATTGTCAGGGGAATCACATATTTGGCGAATGGATCAAAATCTAAATATCCAAATGGCAGCCCAGTGATCTGAGCATACTCATCGCCTGTGAAACGAATGGTCCGCTTGGCAATTTGGAACTAACTCTCGTCGTCGGGTATAACAGCGTACCCCTCCTCGTTCTTCAGTTGTCAGACTATCAAATGATGCAATGCATTGTTTGCACTTCTTATCCTCCTAACGTCTATCAAACGCCTAAAATAATCATCCTTAAATCTTCTTATTGCATCTTTTTTCCAACAAAAATTAAGGTTTGGCTAATATCGTCGAATACATCGACGCGTATATACAAATTGACTCTAAGAGTTTGAGTCGAATAACGAAGCATTTGTCTCTTCCATTTAGTGTGAGGCTGCAATATCAATCCATATAACGAAATGAAATTGTGCATTAAAACGAAGTTCAGAAAAAATTGCCCGCAGCCCACGATCGTTGCCCACATTCATGGTCAGAGATCGTGGACAATGATCGTGGTCATGATGGCGGGCCATAATTATGCTATCGCGAGTAAGAGTAGTCAACAATCATGTGTATCGATCGTGTATCATGATCGTGGTCCACTATTATGGTCCATCCATGAGCGACCATTGTGGGCATATAAACATCGCCAACAACAATTTCACAACATCAAATCTATCATAATGTGATTATATATATGAAACTCCGTGTTTTAGGTTAGGGGCTAACCAGAATGAGAGGTTCTTTGTCTGAAGACGATGATGAGGCCACCTTGTGCATTGCCGCTTCTACTCATCTTGCTGGGAAATGTAGGTTTCTAGAAGAAACTGTCGTGGGAGGAAAGATGATCGTGGTGTCAGAGTAGATGAGGCAATCGTTGCTCTCGATAGTGAAGTTTTGTGGGGACCGAATAACCTTTTTCGATTTGTTTAGGGTTTGAAGATTTTGTGAGACTGTCTCTCTCTTTTTTTTTTTTTTTTTTGTACAGTTGACTTTGGTGTCTTAAAAAAAGGGAGAAAGTCATTTATTTAATTGACACGTTCTTCAAGTGGTTGGTCAAGGGGTATTGTAGTCTTTTTCACAAAAATGATATAGAAAACTCATATTTTTATGGATGAGGATAAACAATTGCTGTTTTATGGAGCTGGTATATTTTGTTTGGTGCTCCCTTTTAGAGATAATATTTTATTTTGAATTAAATTTTATTTTTAATGTAATATTAAGAGGTTAGAAGAGTAAAATTGCCAACTTTCTCGGTATATGTATTTTGACGGCATGAGATACTTATTCACTATGCTTTCGTGCTTAATATTTTCAAATAAATGCCATCACCAATACTAATACAAGGATATATTTGATAGTGTAATATTATCATGCATAGAGTTATGAAATATGACATTTATTTAGAAAAAATATTATTTTAAATAACTATTGATTTGAGAATGGGGAATAAATTATTTTAAAAATAGATATTTGTTTGAGAATGGAGGTAGTAGTTAAAAGTATCTAAAGAAAATCATGTTCCAACAATTTCTTTATTAGGTAAATCTAGCGCACCATCATATTAGGACGGGTGACCACTTATATGTTTTATATCAATAGGTGAAACACAAAAAGAAAAAAAGGGAAAACCAAAACAATATATTACTAACCAAAAGAAAAGGAGTACAATTTCATTCTATCAAATGTTAGTTATCATATTGTCCATATCAGTTATATATATTAAGGTGTAACCGTGATGAGCAGAGGAATATGAAATAGTCTTGTATGATATCATTTTACTATATATATATAATTGAACACCAACAAACTTAGAAATATATGATCAAATATTTATTTGCCATTGGATGATCGTCACATGAATTGGTAAGGGAGAAGTCAAATATTAATTGGTACTTGGTAGGCCGAGTTAGAGAAAATTAGTGTAAAAAGCGGTTTATTAAGGTAGGAATTTAAGAGAGCGGTCCCCTTAGGCTTTAGGTAGAAGAACAGACTCCGTTGGATGCCATGCCCTGTTGCATTGTATTACCCTCTGCCAAATTTGATATATGTCCACGTCATCATGGGAGCCAACTCTCTTTCATTATTATACCTAACTCAATTATGAGCAATTCAAGCCTTTTCAATATAAATTACTCAATGATATACCCTTCCGAGATATGTGTAATTAATGATAACCGAGTACAGCTTTTATTTCATTATATTTTCCAGTTCCAAGTTGCTTTCATGATCCAAGTATAATCTTTTTCTATGCTTGCACTGTTTCTAGAATTACTCGTCTTTTCAAATGTTTCTTAAAATATTGAAGTTACAATTAATTATTAGATTCTTTTTTAAGGTAGTAGTTTTTTTGATGTCAGAAAAATATTTTTGAAAAATGAGTACAAGTGATACTCGAAAACCATTACACAGTGGATTAAAAATGCAAAAATCACTCCATTAGTTTGAAATTAAATTGAATACAGGCAAATGAAAAAGAACTAATCATCAATTCAGAAAAAAGACCGAGCCTACTTCCATAATCGCATTTTCAAGATAGTAATTATAGTAGCATTTTACAAGGTTGGTTCTCTACTAAATGAGTTTCTAACAAGATAGCTGCTAGAATGTAATGTCACGAGTTTTAGTTTCGAAGTTGTGAAAGACTATTAAGTTTAAGATGGTTATCTCAATAAATTTATATTTGATACTATAGATGAAACAATGAATTATAAAATCAAGGAATAATTACCTCTAATTACATGAACCATGAGTTACTTTTTATTTTGTACTGTCGATAAATACAAGAATTTTTTATTCTCTATTACTTAATCATGGTGCATATTTTCCACAAGTAGAAACTGACACGGTAACCATGCATGTGGGAAAATAAAATTACGGTTGCAAATCAAGTAGTGTATTTCTAAATATCATATATTACAAAATATCGTTTGTAATGTACTTTGTCTATTTTGCTCATGCTTTTTTTTTTTTGGCCGAGTGGATGGAACAGATGTTTACGATAATACCGCCATTTTTTCTACCTAACAGCAATATATATTAATGCCGCCCCAAAAGTGTGAAAAAATGTGGCGGCCACAGTGTGGCGGGAATAATGGTGGAATCGCCGGGCCTGTGCCGGGCATCTCGTCGGTCACCCGGTGGCACTAACGGGGCAAAATTCCAGCCCCAAACCAGCGATTTCAGTTTTTTCCCCCTATTTTGTATTGAGTGGGGATGCAAAATTCATCTATAAAAGGATGCTATCTTCATAATTCACTCGAAACAAAAATATTTCATCTCACTACAATAATCTCTTCTTCTTTGTTTTTATGAATCAATATTCTAGTTCCGATACTAGTCTCGATTCTGAACAAATGGATAAGATGATTGAAATGGCGTTGAAGTCGCATTAGAGGACGATAAAGATGTGCATTGCAGCTTCGAGGCAGCGAGCTTCGAGAACGTACACACACTGGGAGCGCGAAATTGCCGCTCAACGCCTCGTTGCAGATTATTTCTCCGACGAGCCACGATAGGGTCCAACTGTATTTCATCACCTATTTCGCATGAGCAGATTATTGTTCCTGCGCATTGCAAACACGTTGGCAGCATGCTACAAGTATTTCTAGCAGAGCCCCGATGGTACAGGACGCGACGGTCTCATGACGCAACAAAAGTGTACTGCGGCAATTCGTCAGCTGGCGAACGGTACGTCATCAGACTTGTTCGATGAGTACCTCCATGTCTAAGAATTAACAGGCAGAGATTGCGTCAAATCATTTTGACATGGGGTCATTGAGGCCGACGGTGCAGGACGCCCAAACACCGATGAATATGCAAGAGAGGCGTCACAACTTTCCCGGTATTGCTCGGTAGCATCGATTGTATGCACTGGGAATGGAGGAATTGCCCGTTCTCTTAGAGTGGCAGCTTCACCAGTGGACATTAGGGCACACATCGCACCATAACCCTAAAAGCAGTTGTTGACCAACGTATATGGATCTGGTATGCATTCTTTGGTGTGGCGGGCTCGAACAATGACATTAATATCCTGAATCACTCACTGATCTTCAACGTCGTATGCGCTGGTCGCGCACCGGCTGTCGAATTCACAGCCAATGGCCAAAGATACAACATGGGATACTACTTGGCCGATGGCATATATCCAAAGTGGTCGGTGTTCATGAAAACGATTACATGTCCGACAGAACCGAAGAGAACATTGTTTGCTAAAAGGTAGGATGCGGCACATAATGACGTTGAGCGAGCTTTCGATGTACTCCAAGCACGTTGGCACATAGTCAAATGTCCGATGTGTATGTGGCTTACCGAGAATCCATTTCAAGGTGCACTGCTTGAATTTTTAGATTTAATGGATCAACGTGCTTTATTTCGCGAAGAACGAACTTATGGTCGGCTCAAACAAGATCTCATCGAAGAATTTGGGCACGCTCCAACTGATTTCTCTATAAAGTACTTTTACTCTTTCTCTATGTAATTTTCATAATTTAATTGTCTACTTTTGAATTTGTAGTCATTTAATTTGATTTTACAAATACCTCAATTTAAATAAATATATGAAATTGAAGAATAATAAAAATTGATAAAATGATAAAAATTGAATTGTGGCTGGTTTGAGACTAAATTTTTGAGGTTGGAATACTGGTATTGTGAATGAAAAGTGAAATGATAATGTGGCAACTGAAAATAGAATTGTGTTTGGATTTTTTAGAACTGAGATATTGATGCCCTAAACTGTCTGGATTGATCATGTAATTGAATGGTTTTGAGATTCAGTCGTAGTTTCCAAACTAAGACTTTGTTCGCAAATACATTATCATAAATACAATTTATATTAGGGGTAATAAAAAAGAATAGGAGCAAAATGATCATATTATAATGTAGCAAAATCCCAGCTCTACTTTCTAATGTGAAATTGTCGGAATTGAAACATTGCCCCACCCCATATATATCAAACGAAACACTTATCTTAGAATACCTAGGGGATGCAGCTCAATTGGTAGAGCATTCAAAACAAGAATACACAAAAGCTATTATTATCTATAAGGGTTTGTTTGGGAGAATTGAATTGAAGGTTTGGAATTGGAATTGGGGCTTCCAATTCCAATTCCATTGTTTGTTATGATGAAAAAATTTGGATTTGGAATTCAATCTTAATTCCAAATTCTTTTAATTCCATAAATTCAATTCCACACCTAAACTAAAGAATTGAACATTAGGTGTTATTGAATTTTTGTTCAAATCTCAATTATTATGAATATAAAGTGACAACTTAGATTACATAAATGCATTTAAATAAAAAATAAAAAATATTCTATTAAAAGTCAATTTCAAATCTTAGTTAATTTTGCACTTATCAAACAAATGATTTGGAATTACAAATCAATTTTATATCAAATACTTGATTTTACCAAATAAAGGATTTGGAATTGAATTGTAATACCAAAACTTCAAATTCAATTCCATATAATTATAATTCCAAATCAATTCCAAATCCATTTTACCAAATGGACCCTAAACTATAACTTGTTTAAGCCAGAGTAACTCAGATAACTTGTTTAACCTCACCATAAAACTTCAACTTCTATAGCCAAAAGTGGTAAAATGTCACAATTGCCCCTTTGCTAGAGATATAAAGTAGTATCAAATAAAAAGCAAAGGAAAAAAGAAAAGAAAAGAAAAAAAAGGGGTTGCTATTTGTGGTTATCTCGGCTGATATGAAGTGAAGGATTTATGTTAAATAATAATAATAATAATAATAACTTTAAAAAGAAACTAACACTAACAATACGACTTGTCCATATCTACGTAATTCTATTTGCGCACAAATATGTTGTTATCCATACAACATATCATTATTGATGATATCACGGACGAAACTTTTCTTTTCTTGAGAGGCGGACGAAACTCTTTTAAGTAGAAAAAAATTATGATGATATTATGGTTTAGTTGCTAATTTAATGAACGAATTAAGCAATGTTATGTTATTATTATCCATATAAAATAGTAATTGTTTAAGCCGAAATGTAATGTCATTAATTCAGCAAATGCAATCATAATGGAAAACCAACGTATGATACACATGATATCATGTATTGAGATATGAGAACCACTTGATATCAGGTTGTCCCTCTTCTATTTTTCTCAAACACAAGTAACTGAAAATATTTCACGTATCTTGTGATTTATATCCTTTCATATTACGTGGTCCTACTGATGAGATGAATTTGTTGGCTTGATTCCAAACTAGAAGTGGATTTCCAAATTACCTTTTTCATATATATATATATCTGGTTTTAATAAAATGAGAACTAACTTTTTAAGGCAGAATTAAGAATTCATCGTAACCTTACATTTTTAGGATCGGAAGGAAGATATTATGCCACGTGTCATGTTAATAGAAACCGAAAATGGTGAAAAAGTGACTTTTTATACAATTAAGGGTAATTGTGTAATCTTAAATTTAATACACGTTTTTACACACCCTATAATTAAGGAAATAGAGATTTTTTCATTGATTTATTTACATATAAATCGTGCATATTATAAATAACCGAGATTTATGGAAAGGTAGTTATCATTTATTTTAAGGTATTTTCGTTCAACCCGATAATGATATTATGACAGCATAACAATGAAATACTTATTGTTGTATAATGCTGTAGTAAGTATGAAGTTGAATAAATTATTGTCGCCGTATTTTGTTATTAATTGAGACGTTAATGATATAACATAAATTACGCGATGCTATTTTATGATTTGGGTAATGATAATCCATAGGTTTTAATAACGTTATGGTAAATAATTAGTTATTTTTGAACATTCTGAATGAGACGTTTTAAATCAAATGATAATATATAGAATGCACTACAATGTTGTAGTGAAGATTGTATTCGTTCTTTAATAATAATATTTTTTTAATAAATTATTGTTGTTGTATTATGATTTGTGGAGTACAATGAAATATAGTAACTTACACGATGATATATATAACAATGCGTAATGATGACATTCGTATTGATTTTTTTTACAGTAATTTATTATTTAATGATATTGCATTGCATGTAAGATGATATACTACATTATATATAATGCTTAAAATTTTTGCAATTGATGTGCAATGAATGTATGATAGTAAAATCAAATATATAAAAATCCAATCTTTATACAGATTTGGTGATGATAGATGGTGTTGATTACATGATGTAATGTGGTGTAGATTTGGTAATTCATTCGTGCCTAATTTCTCGGACAATACCATATTAATCTCCCGCCCAAAGTTTCGTCAAAGACAAAAATAGCCCTGTAATGATATTGGTCTCCTTCTGTAATGCTGCTACGGATGGTATAATCCAGACCGTCCATTGGTATAATCCAACGCTCGAGATTAGTTCTTAGTTAAGTAGTATATGTGAGTTCTTAGCGTAATGCACTCCTATATATATATATATATTTATATGTATTTAGTGTGTTTTAACATCACTCAGATAAATTTATGTTTCGGATTATGTATCTAGACTTAAGTATATTACAAGCTTTTTATTATAAACGGTTTCACGCGATATTAGATGAATTGTGTAAACAATGTTCAAAGATTGATGGTTTAGGATATGGTTCATTATATGCTACGGAAGCTTCCTCATAACAAAATTCCACTTGCTTTAACAAGTTGCTACATCTACTATATTAGTTATGGCAACGCCTAAAGTCTAAATGGCATATACATATTTAAGTCGCTACTTTAATTTGCCCCCATGATTTGTTGTTACTTAGTTAAAGTTATCTGTCGCAATGATTTCATAATATAAAGTTGCAGCTTTGGATATAATTAAGATCTAGACTTCTAATTGGTCAATAAAGTTGAATAAGATATTTCTTGCCACACAGTCCTGCGCATTGCTCAATTTTTTTGAATTGCAAATTAATAGTACCGTCTTGTCGTAATCTATATAGGAAATATTTACCACGATGGAATTATACATAACTTTTTATTATTATCATTTGACAATAGAAATGAATAAGTCAACACATCAAACTTAAAAGACTAGTGATCTTAAAGTTCGCAGAATCCGATGCTTGTGCGTGTTTCTAGTTATCATGGAGCAATATATTTGTCACAACAAGGCAATTTTAATTAGATATAATATTTTCACTCAATTTTTATTTTTATTTGTGAAGTCCAAGATATACAAAATTATGTCTACAAAAATGTGTGTCCCTAGCAGATATGATGAATGATGAATCAGATATGGACAGTTCCAATAAGATTTCATTCTAGAACAAAAATTCATTTTATGATTTATTTCATCTAATCCATGACCGAAATAACGGTGAATGGCGGTCGGATTGATGATAAAATATAATCTTGAGTCGCGCTCCTAAATACAGAAACAAATCATTGGCTTATCAAATTATCTATGGAGCTACAAGATCTAAACCTTTGACCTCAAGGCCATAAGCCTTTCGAGCTACAAAATTGTAGGAGTGAGCATTCGGATTTCGTTTCGGATTTTTCCCTAATCCGAACCGATCCAAAAATCCGAAATTTTCTAAAAATTAAATCCGAACCGAACCGAATAATCCGAAAATTCGAATTCGAAAATCCGAAATCCGAACTTCCAAATCCGATCCGAACCCAAAATTCAAAATTGCATAAAAAATTCAAAAAACCTAACAAAAATCTAACAATCCGAAATTCGAAAATCTGAAAAATCTGAAAATTATAAAATAAATTTTCTAAATTAATACCATAAGGTTGGTAGTATACAAAATTTCATATTTCAATATTTATGTAATAAGAGTGTAAATTGATGGTCTTAATTAGAATATATATATATATTATATTACTAAAAATATATTTCGGATTTCGGATTTATTCGGTTTTTTATATATCCGATCCGATCTGATCCGATCCAAAAATCCGAAATTTGTCAAAAATGTAATCCAAACCGAACCGAAAATTCGAAAAATCCGAACCAAATTTTAAATTTTGGTTTGGTTCAGATCAGATATTCGGATTTCGGATATTTTGGTCACCCCTACAAAATTGTTCTACCCCGCGCTGAAAAGAAGAAGTCAAAACTAATACACAAAGAATGATTGAATGTGCCCTCTATAATATCTATCCAAATAGATAAAATAGTGAATTTCAGTAAATCGATTTTTAGAAAATGTCGAATAAAACCATTTGCCCTTATTTCAACACAAGAAGCACGAGCTTCTTGTTTTACTGTGAAGTAAGTCCCCCATCCCCCAAACAAAAGTTTACTTACCGCTTTGGAATTATGTGGTATTAATTAAAAAAAGTACAACCCAAAAATTGAATTTTATCAATGAACAAAAATTACAACATGCATACAAGTATTGAATTTAAATATTAATACATATATATAGAAAAATATATAAATTATATACAACTTTGAAGACTTTCAAATATAAAATGATTCTTATCATATATAAAAAAAATATAAAGCTTATACAAGTTAAAACATTAAACTATTCTTAAAAATCACACTACAGGTATTATAGGTTGATCGCTAAAATCCTTATTTTTTTTTCTTTTTTTCCGGGGCCAAGCTTGGCCCACCAGGCGGGGTGGCGGGTGGAGGTGGACCCAGGTGCACACACGGCCCAACTATTGACCACATATAATGTGGGAGAATTAATTAACCCGCCAAATGCTGGCGGGGAGAACTGTCACTTGTGAAGAGATATTATTTTTGCATTGTTTGCCATTTATAATCTAGTGTTTATATTATGAGCAAATATAATATGTGATTATAATCGAGCAAGCAAGTCTAGATCTTCTACATTGTAGACTAAACGGTTGTAAGGTCATCACTAAATATCTCTCAGTCGGTTCCCTTGCACAAGAAAATCAAGTTTGACAACCTAGATAAACTTAGACGATCTATCGTGAAAGGTTGCAGTGTCAGTCCAAACGTTGACTAACCTTGGTAAACAAATGACACTAATGTGGCATAACATTGAATGTATTAATGTTGAGATAAGTCTTTCTTGCTGATTAATGAAAGACGAGATATCGATGATTATTTATTTCTTAATCTTTGTATATAGCATTGAGCACATGGTATTTGTTATGCACTATTTTGACTTATCAAAAGGTGCGGG
This sequence comes from Monilaria moniliformis, assembly GCA_034509125.1. NCBI lineage: Eukaryota > Viridiplantae > Streptophyta > Magnoliopsida > Caryophyllales > Aizoaceae > Monilaria > Monilaria moniliformis. The sequence goes on from JAYDZE010099931.1 coordinate 38,303, forward strand.
TTTTTTTGTAACTCAAGAACCCTGATATCTTGGGCAGTGGTAATTAATATCTAGCGGTACTAGGATTGTTATTGCATTGAATCGTGTCCTGCAGGATCAGGTTGATAATATCCCCAAGAGTCCGGGCCATGACACTTGTGTAGCGGAGGTCCACCGGACAACGTTTCTGATTTTGTGTTTTGTCAAAACGTGTTTGAAAAACCCAAGGTTTTGATTAGAAAAACACTGAAAAATCGAAACGGATTCGAATTGACATAAAATGAACATCGAATTGAGCCACCACCTCAAGGGCGGGGTGATAGTGTGAACCACCAGGTCGCTGGACACTTTAGGAAGACGGAGACGGTGGAATTTGGCGGTGGTTGGCCGGAAAATCAAACCCTAGGTTCGTTTATCAGGTTGGTCAACAGCCTATGTTTGACACAAAAGTCGAGGCATAACAGTAACTATTGGAATATTAGACCAAGGCCACGACCGAGCTTGGTCCAAGGGCTTTCCAACACCACTGGTGGCTCGCCCATAGGACGCCGGAGACGGCGGGAATGGTCGCGACGCGAGCTAGGGTTGCTGAAAACCCTAGCTGACTATCCTAGCTTTGACCAGCCAATTCTCGTTGATCGGCCAGCGAACTGCGGTGCCAGAAGATGTCTCTTTATCTTGGATATGCCTACTACTGGTCTCTGTGGGTCGATTCTTGCTGGAGTTGGATAATTTGGGTTGGAAAATGTCGAGGGATTTGGTTTTTCTAGGGTTTCCCGATTTTGAAAAATTTCGAGAATTGAAAATCCAAATTCCCACTGAGGATGATTCGAGCTATGGGACTTTAGGGATTTTGACCCTATGGTCTAGGTGTCATTTCGGGTCTGGTGGCCGGCCGTGAACCTTATGATGGTTGGACATGGAAGCCAGCGCATACGAGTCGTGATTCCACATGACTTCACGGTTGAAATCGACGGCCTTCCCCGTCGTTCTTCATCCAATTGATGAAATTATTGGATGGCCTTCCCCGTCGTTCTTCCCCGTTATTGGACCGGAACGTCCGTTGCTGGTGGATGTGGACTTTGCCGGCTAGGGTTTCAACCCTTTGCGGCGACGCGATTTCGAGGATTTATGGCAAAATTTCCGGCGGTACAGAGGGCTTCTGGTGCAATTGGCGGTGCCAATCGACTCCAATCGTCGGGAGGAGTCGATTGGTGGTCATTGGATGGGCGTCCAACCCTAAGGTTTCTAGGGTTTCAATGACGACATAGAGAACGTTCCGACGCAATTCACGTCGGAGGACGCAATGGCCAAAGAAATTAGCGATGCCAAACTACAGAACTCGTCGAGAGGAGTCGATTGGCGGTGGTGGCTGGTGGCACCGCCACCTTTGGCGTTGCAATTGAGTCCTAGGGTTTCAAACCATAGGGTTGGTCCTTAATTTGGGGATTTTTGAATATTTCAAAATTTTAATTCGATTTTTCTTAAATTCTCATTTTTTTTAATTATTCAGTTTGGATAAATTTATCAAATGTAATTGGGTTGTATTTTTTATTTCATGCTTTATTTGATAAATGTGTTATCCTTTGATAAAGTGAAATTAATTGCTCTTATCTGTTTTATGTGATAATTATGCAAAAATCATAATTTTAAAATGACTTTTATTTGATAAATGGGTTATTCTTTGATAAAGTGGAATTAATTGCTCTTATCTGTTTTATGTGATAATTATGCAAAATCATAATTTTAAAATGACTATGCGATAATTACGACTAAGTTTTATTTATTTAAAATTAAATAAATAAATAAGTGGTGTATATGTTCTCCGTTAATTGGTCTATTTATGAAGTAGACTTCTAAATGATAGTTGTAGAATTTTATTTGTGGTGTACGATCTCCTCTAGGAGGAGTATCAAAACAGAAATAAAATTTTTAGTGCTAGATTTATGGTATAAGCTTAGGGACGATTTGACAGCCATGCCACCTTATTGTGGTCTATCTTTCACATCGTTGGACTATAAATTTTTGTTTGAGCATGGATCAATATTTGACCACCCTAGTGGCGTACTGGTTCATGTTTAATTGTTGTCAGATGCATTCATTGTTTTGTGGTTGTTTGCAATTTATGCAGTAAACATAGTATGTGACAATATGTTTATGTCTTCACTGCCTGTCTTTTTCGTCCTGTTGCTTTATATACTCAAAATAAATTTTTCTCGAGTATAATTTTGGAATAAGAAAGTAATTATTTTGGATATTTTCCTGATTATCTTGAAAAGCCATCAGACAAGTCTTTCAAAAGGTTATCAGAAAGGACACAATAGTGGATAAAGCTGCTTCTTAATTACTGAAAATCGATTCATAATTTAATGACATCTTCTACCTATTCGTAGGTAGAAGTCGTAGGTAGAAGATACACGAGACATTGATTATGTTTGCTTTAATAAAGCGATATTTCTTGGAAACAAGACGACTTAGTAATAAGCGTTGTTATCTAGGGCAATGCTATGAAAATAGCAGTTGTTGCAGTAAGAGTTGTGCAAGTAATAATTATTAGTTTGGAGATTTGTTTTATATGCTTATTTAGAAAGAACGAAAGTTCAGTTTCTAAATTAGTAATAAATGCTAAATTGTTTCGTTTGATGACCTAACAGTTATCGAAAAAAGTAACATGATTATCCATTTTGCATATTCGTTACAATCTCTACACTATAAATTCTGCACAACTATTGCAACAAATAAATATAAGTTGTCAAACCAAAGCCTAAAAAAAATTCTCCAAGTTCCATGAATGAAACATATGTTTTAGCATCTAAGGATTGATCATACTGACCATAAATGATCTAAAAGTCGGCAAACCATAGTCCACAATAGGATCTATACGTAGAACCTTTTCCAACTTGAGAATCATTTTTGGAAAAGTAAGATGACCAAAAGACCTTTTGAGGTCAAGTGATTAGGGCGAATAATTGATAGAACTCATTCATTTCTGATGACTGTAGTCCAACATCGATTCAAGTTAAGGTTTTCTTAGAGTATTTCAACTTTTGTCGATGATTACTCTAAATGTGGATATGTCTTATTGATACGTCAAAAGTTAGAAAACTTTGAGCTCTCAAAGAATTTAGAACACTTGTGGAAACGTATCTTAGAAAGACTGTCAAGTGCCTATGATATGATCTTAGATGTGAGTACCTTAACATTGAACTTAAAGACTACTATTCAGAAACGGGAATCACATCCCAATTGACTACATTTGATTTCCCAAACAGAATGATGTAGTAGAAAGGATAATTGGTTCTTTTAGAAATGGTTAGACAAATGATAAGTTATTGAAGAATTGTCTATTTCGTTTAAAGGAAACGTAAAAGACAGTAATGAGCCTTTAAACTTTGGTACTATATATCAGTCCTCAAGATTCCAAATGAGTTGTAAATTGGGCGACAACCTTGTTTAAGACATCTCATGGTTTGGAATTAACCAACACTAGTGTTGGAAAAGGACAACGATTAGATTGATACCTTTTTTTAAAAATATTACTGTATGAGTATTCAAAGGGAACAAAGGTGTGGAATTTCAATAGTCCTAAGGATCGTAAGGATATTGGTTATACCAATGCTCGATTCTTAAGATTGGACTAAATGAAAAATCACAAATCCACTAAGTTGAAAGTTTTTAAGCAATTAAAAATTGTCGCTATACCATATATCCAAGAGAAAATACAACACGTAAGGCGGCTTGGTGCTCCGCACCGCCTCCATAACCTAATTATCACGTATACACATTGTAGAACTGATGGAGGGGCACACGAGCTGCCTAAGGACAAAAAGATGGATCCCTTAATTATTCAAAGTGGGCCAATTACAAGAACTAGAGCTAAGAATATAAAGGAGTCCATGACGCGTTTAATTGTTGAAATAAAAGCCCGAGTCCAAGATCAATCTACATTGGGCATGATGGTGAATATTATTGAAGTTGATGGGCTAACTTATACTTGAAGTATGGGCTCATTACTTATCACACTTTGGAGGCCCATATTGAAGATTAAAGGCTGCATTTTCGTTCAAAAGGAGCAGCCCAAAATAAAAAAATCATTTTATAATTTTTGTGTTTAATTGGCGGCTTTTGAATTCCTAGAGCCACATCAATTGTTCAGGAGTTAATATTTAGGTATTATGAGCCAATTTAAGTGTCCTAAGTAGTGTTGAATGACTGAGGCTCTCTAGAGTGTTTTCTAGCCTATAAATATACTTGTAACCATATATTTTTTGGCACACTTTGAATATAAATGAAAATTGGCATTTACCTTGTGAGTTGAATTCTCTTTGTTGAGTTTTTCACTTGTTTTAGAACTTATCAAAACACTTGAGCAAAGTATTGTGGGCTTCAACCATACCAAGGTTCTTGGCTGATTATATAGCCAACAGGTCAAGGTTTTCTACGCTCGTAGGGTGATCAAACCGGATTCTCGATCTAGGGAGACCGCTGACTAACTCATATACGTGGGGTTCTTGGATCAATATATTCAACGGGTCATTCATCCTATCCAATCCATATCAAGAACGTCATTGCAGTGGGAGGGTTATGATATAACCTCACAAAGTTCTTAAGCTTCCAAGAATCTTCGGATTTAGTTCCTAGCTTGGAAGAAACGAATCCCTAAGCTGCAAAGAGATTGTGTATAATAGATTCTAATGTAGTGGGAGAGTTTTCAAACAACTTAAAGGTTCTTGAGCTTAGAAAAATCTTAAGATTCAGTTTCTTGCTTGGAAGAACCGAATCCCTAAACTACAAAGAAGCTACACAATAAAAGGATAATCATTTTTTTAAAAAGAATCGATAGTATCCTAACTATAATCAATGCTAAACAAGAAAATTTTACAGTTTTGTACTCATACCCAAGGTTGTTTGACCAGTGGAAGTAAATGAGTTGCAAAAGTAAAAGAGGATCTAACGAGAAGACTTTTGTCTTCAGGGCAAGCCTAGTGGCAAAATAGTACATTAATTATGATGAACTTAATTATTAATTGGACGTCAAGGCAGTTTCTTTAAGGAAAAATCTTGAGGAGACCATTTACTTAAAACTATCTAAATGGTTTGCAGTTAAAGCAATTATTGGACAAATGATCAAAATCTTAAAGAAGTCCATTAATGAACATAAGGAAGCTTCATGATCATAAAATATCTGTTTTCAAGTGGTCAAATTCTATGAATTTGAATAGTGCCTGATGAAAGTTGTGAAATGTGATAAGGAATTAGGAGTATTCTTGGTGTTAGACGTAGATGGCATCATATTGATTGGCAATAATAAGAAGATGTCATCACGCGTAAGGGTATGGTTATCCAAAATAATTGAGATGGAAGATTAGGGAGACATATAGCCATATTCTTAGGTTGATCTTGAGAAAGAATGGTTGTGCTTGTCTCTAAATCTTACCTCGGTTTGTGCTTATGGATTTAAGTATAAAGAATTCAATGAAATGGTCTTTAGCTTTCGTGATGGAATCACCATATCTAAGATATGTGTCTTACGATACTAAATTAGATAAAGTAAGTGAGAAAGTTTCCATTTGCTTGCGCACAAGAAAATCTCGTACATACTACAATCTGCACAGTACCTGATATTTACTTTGCTTTTCGAATAGTAGTAAAATATAAATGTAACCCTAGTCAAGACATTGGTATGTGTAAAGAACATACTCAAGTACCTTAAAAGGTTTGGGACTATATCTAGATATACTAGTCAGAATATCTATGTCATGTGGGTTATACAAGATAAAATTCCAAAGCTAATTATGACTTGAGAAATATACGTCTAAGTATGTGTTTATATTAGGAAGTTGAGTTAAGTAATGGAGGAATGTGCATCAGAAGCATTTTTGAATCACAGATTCCACCATGTTAATAAATGTAATCATTCTCACGACTACATGGAAAAATACTTAGCTCAAGAACTTCCTAATGGATATAACATATAGTTTCGAGCATGTCTAAAGGTATCAAAGTGTACTGTGATATCTCAGGTGTAATGGCATATTCGAAAGAACTACGAGTTGTTAAAACTACCAAAACACATATAGAGCTAGCAGCATTCTTGAGAATAAAAATTATGTGATGACGAGAATTGCATAAACTCATAGCCTGACCACTTATTTTATAAGTTAACGATGCATGTAGGATCATCAAGTGAAATAGATGGACATGAGATGCATATCAGCACTGGTTTTTAGTATAAGTTGGAGAATGATAGATAGGGGTATACTCGAAATCATGCTTCAAATATAAGTGGGAGATTATTGGAGTTATATACAAAAAAGCATGCTTTACGAGCTGCTTATGTATTAATTACTCTAAGAACTACCATTCTCTGCCACTTGTGAAGAGATATTATTGTTGCATGGTTTTCCATTTATAATCTAGTGATTATATTCCCTAGCAAAAGAAAATCAAGTTTCACAATCTAGATAAATTTAGACGATCTATCTTGAAAGGTTGCAGTGTCATTCCAAACGTTTACTAACCTTGGAAATTAAATGAGACTGTTGTGGTATATGATTGAATAGATTCACTTTGAGATAAGTCTTTCTTGCTGATTATTGAAAGATGAGGTCTCAGTGATTATTTATTTCTTAATCTTTGTATATAACCTCGAGCATACGATATTAGTTATGCACTGCTTTGACTTATCAAAAGGTGTGAGTTTTTCGTAACCTAAGAACCCTGATATCTTGGACAGTGGTAATTAATATCTAGCGGTGCTAGGATTGTGATTGCGTGGAATAGTGTCCTGAACGACCAGGTTGATAATATCCCCAAGAGGTGTTCAAAAAAAGTTTTATTATACGAAAGCTCGACCGACATTCAATTTATTCCAAAGTATAATAAATAAAGTTTTGAACTAGACCGCTCTTAGTAAAAGATATTGATTAATTAAAATCAACAGTAGACTTAAATTAATTAATGGATATTAGAATTTTAAACTCAGGAAATAAATTAATTAAAAAGTAAGCCCAAATTATCTATAATTTGAATTTGGACGAGTAGGTCAATATTAATTTTTATAGTGGTTCAAATTAATATTTTATTGTGCTTGAATTAAATTGGAGCTCACTTTAATTAGTGAAAGCCCAATAGGGAGACCAGCCCAATTTTTTTTGGATCCCTAACCTAGCCCATGCATATTATGTAAATAGGAGAGAAATGAGAAGAAATAAAATAACATTATTCACGCCTCTTATAGAGAATCACGTGAGTCTCTGTATTCTTTCTTTTCTTTTTCTTTCTCTAGTCCTCTAGGATTTGATAGCTATTGCCTATACCAGTATTTAAACCTGGAATTGGGAATATGTTAGAAAATCTAGGGTACATATCAAGATCTACACGTGGAGAAGGCGCAAGCAATCTTATGATCTTTGGAGATCAAGTTTTGTAAGTATTCAGATCCATAGTATTATGATTTAGGATTTAAATTCTAAATTTAGTATTTTATGTGCGTTCTAGATAACAGATCTGTAAATAAAATTGGCTAATTACTTTTTCTATATCATCTTGGAAAGATCCCGGAAAAGGAAAAATTCCTTCATTGGAATTAAATCCTCAACATAATGAATAAAAACAAAAGAAATAAATTAGACAAAACTTAATGAGAAAACATTGATACTAGGGAATGAAATAATTAATTAAACCAATGCAAATAAATCATTAATCCAATTACTAATTTTAAGTCAAATCAGATAAGAGATTACTAATCTAACCATATCCCCTCACACGAGTAGTCTATGATAGTAGAATAAATAATTGTCATCTCTACTGGGTCTCAAGAAACTATACTAACTCCCAAAAACTCACTAAGAATAGCTCATATGATCTACCGATCACCGCCATATCTCACGGTTTAGCATAGCATGACTTCCTAAGTTCGATTAAATAATTTTCACCACCATATCTCTAACTGAATAACTAGCATACATCAATATTGGCCAAATATTTCAATACGTGAGCATCAGGAATCATAACTAATAAAACGACAGACAAATTAACATCAACATATGAATTTATATAAATCTAACCAAACATTCAATCCCTTTAGTCAGAAATAAAATTACCTACTCATGATTAAACTCAAACAACACAGAGTAAACAATAAATAAATGAAAGAAATAAATAATTATTCAAAACCCATGAGTCCATAATGAAAATTTGAAACTCGAATCCTGAAATCTTCAATCTTGCAAAGAAAATAAAGCTTCATGTAAAGTACTTAAAACTAAACTCCAAAACTTAAAAAATAAAGTATGGAACCCTTAAATATATGACAAGAGGTCGTATATATAGTAATGGGGTAAAAAACCTACACAAATGGCCAAAAACAGGTAAAATCGTGTAATGTACCGATGCTTCGAACAAAACGACAAGTGACGAGACATGTCGCCGCAATCCGCCAATTTTCCTCCTAATAATGGCGACTTTTCTAACTTTCGGTGATCGCCACTGGTTCCAAAGGATCCAAGCAACCTACACATGCAAAATAAAATAAAAAAATGACTAGGTCGCCATAATCGGGCTATTTCAAGCCTAAAATCGGCAACCAAATTTCTTACACGCTGTCTCTCAATTTTGTCTAAGCCTATCTTGTTTACACTCATTTAGCTTCACTTATCAACCCAATCTCCAACACGACTTTTATTTCTAAAGAGGCTCCAAAACATTACAAAATAATACAAAACATATCAAAATGCACCCAAACAGGATAATATCAAGAAATAAAAAAATCAAATAAATATCAACATAAATGAGTCCTAAAACATTTCTAAGTATGACAAAACTCATATGAAAAATGGTGTAAAATATGCACTTGTCATAGGTACAACAAATTTGTTTGTAATAATACACACTATATATATATATATATATATATATATATATATGAATAAGAATAGATTTCAACCATTGGATCAAAATAATATGGAGAAGATTATCCTTAGACGCGTATCATTATGCAGCTTTATAAGTGTCATTGCAGGGCTAAATTTGTAAAACCGTAAAAAATGGGCGGGAATTATTTTCGGCAATTTCAGATTTCTATGGGTTAATTACTCCACTAACATCATTATTCCTCGGAAAATCTCTGCATTTTTGTACAAAAGATATAAAAAAATCTTCAGCCAGTTTTTGCAAAAATATACGTCAACTCATAGTCTCCCCATATTCACATTACTTCTCTTCATACATACGTCAACTTATCGTCTGCAGAATCTAACCCATTTCTGCATAAGAGTATCTCGGCCATCTTCTTCATCACGTTAAATTGCTTGACTTCGCCGAGATGAGTGTTGCATTCAGTGATGAGAACAATAGAATAAAATGATGAAATCGAAAGTTCTAGCAGCAAACCAGCCATCTACTTCGAAGGGTTAGATTATTTGTTATGTTCAGCAAAATATATTGTTTTTCTTTGTTAACTAATTTAAGATCTATTGTTGTTTAAAAAAACCTTTTTTTAGGTGTTCTAAACAAATTTTGATGGTTAATATTCGATTTTGTGCTGTATTTTGTTCTTCAAAAAATTACATATTTAGGCGATTGTTCATATTTTGGTATATAAGTTGCATGGATATAGATTTTAAATAAACCAAGAATGTCTTTGATATGATTTACTGATGACAAACCGGTGTCACTATAATGATAAGCTTCTCAAACTGGAATGATATTATTTGCGCAACGTCTTTTTATTCACATTATACATTTTTGCGATTTTGGGGATGTGCAATGATTTTGTATATGATCTGATACTATATATTCATTGTATGATGAGGTTGCCCATATGTTCCAGCTTTGTGATAAATTATTTGAAGGCATAGATTTTGTATGATAATGACATTAATTCAACAACATAAAAGTGTATCATTTTCTTTGTATGGTGATGTTAAATATATTACAATGATTCAATATGATGATTTTTTTTATGTTGATGAAGATATTAAATATGTTGTATAATGATATAGTAAAAATTATTACATGCTAAGATGCGTATGGCCATACTAGTATTCTGATGTCGTAACAGCGAAGAAGCGACAACATGATGACAAGGACAATTATAGTGACATGCCACTATACAACTAATTGGTAAAAAACAACGAAAGAAATCCACCAAAAAGACTCCCCCCATTGTTGACTGCCTGCGACTTAGGAGGACACCTCAGTTCTTCGTCAATCTTCTGAAGTGTCTTAATGACAAATAGCTTCCCGCAGTGCAAGAAATGAGGTTCAGACGTTTAGTGCATTTTGGTTTGACAAATGGTTTACTGGCTGCTGTCGAATATCAAGCCAGTTACGTGAAAGATCAAACTGATAAACAACCGAATGTTGCACATCGCCGAGAAGGATGTGCGCTTGAGTCTTGGATTCCCCAAGGAGAAATGATGATATAAAGAAATACGCGACAGAAAAGCTTAGATTTGCTTGATGAAAATTCGGCCAGAACAAATAAGGGTAGATACAAAATGCTACCTAGTTTAGTACAATAACATATGGAGAAGGACAAGGAGGGATGCGACTGGTTCAAAAAACCATTCCTCATATTGATGGAGCACACTTTGATAGAGGGTAAGACAGACGAATATGTTAAACTGAAAATATTGGATTTTATCAAAAATGTATCAAACATTAAAAAGTACAACTGAAGTGCATACCTGGTATCTATTCTGGTTCAATCTCACGCTAATTGGAAGGATAAGCCGTTGACTGTCTTCATAGGGCCTTTCAATTCATAGTGGTGAGTGGTCATATTTTTTTATGATCATATCTTGTGCTAATCTGTATGATAAAATTTGATATAGACAATGATACATTATGATAGAAATGACAATGATATATTATGATATGAATGATAATATTATGTAAATGGAATTATGATGATATATGTCTTCTGTTTATGCTGATATTCTATGTTAATCATGATGGTAAGATCTCATCTATATGAAGATATATTATGTTTATCAGGATGGTGTTTAAAATTTAATTTCTTCTATATAATGTTGCTTAGTGTTATACATGATGATATATAACTGTGATGACAAATTATATGAATACTACTTAAGATTGCATAAATTATATGAATCGACATTGTCCTTTGAAAGCAACCCAAATGCAAATATTACCGGCCTACCACGATTATCTTTGCCAGTGAATGGGACAAAGATCATGCAACACCTGTATCAAGTTGTGAAATGTTACAGCAAATATAACGTACTCATATTTGATACCTAGGTTTGATCACTACACATTTCAAGTAATTGCATTACGATGGCATGACATTATTATCATCACCAAGGGAAAATGAACAAATTGGTTGTAATGTCATTATATGTACTTCTGGGTAGCATCATCAAGTACATGTATTAGCATTATAACATATACATACATAATATTATTACTAATGTGTAATACAAATTTCATATATATGTGTGTAATGATATCACGATCATCTGTTACTGGTATGCTTTAAGCAAAACATGTTAAGCAATTATGATCTTGTGAAAATTATATCAGATATATGAATAATTGTTAGATGCACACTACTATAAGCTCTAACACAAAATAATTATATTGTAGTTACAATATACTGGTCTTTCGATATTTGATTGATGATTGTAAAATAACGTACAATATACATTAACATTTTCATAATTCCATATGTCAAAATCGTAAAATTTCATACTTGTTCGTGAGATATGTTATGTTAAATGCAACGACATCCCCAAAAATGTGATAATTTCTCTTTGAGATGGCACCACACCAGAAATCCGCTTCATCTTATCTTTCCCGTATATCTCCACATCAAGTGTGAAGCCCCCACATGTTTCATTTTTCCTACAAATTTCGCCTAACATCATTTGCGCATCTATTCCTTCCACGCAAGCTTTCATATCACAAGCAAAGTTTCTTACATCCTATAGTACAATCAACCCCATCATATCCCCTCATCATCTCATTTAATCGATTGAATGTCAGTGTCGGGCCAATATTAGCCTTAGCACAATCCACTATAAATTTTTGATCACTACAAGAAATATGCTCATACACTACACTGCATAGACTACGGTTTTTTGAATAAACCGTAGTGTTTTATCATAGACTACGGTTTTTAGGACTAACAGTAGTCTATGAGCGTATTTTTTTTCCAATAGACTACGGGTGCGTGAAAACTGTAGTCTATACTGTAGTGTATGAATATCAAACACTACAGTCCAAAATAACCGTAGCCTATGAGCGCCCTTTTCTTTCTATAGTTCCTTCAACTGCATGTTGAGTGTCAAGTTCCAAACTTCAAGTGGAGTAACTTTAAGTATTTACTTTCTCATGATTTCAGAATGACACTATATAATGATTTTCTTATCGCTATATGCTATTTTTACTATATTAGATGTTCTAAATACTCCACATTTGTGTACTGGAAATCTATTATTGTTTTAGCAAATAAGAGACGCCGACTTACAGAAGATGACGACTTAGATTCCGATGTTCTACTTATGCGATTAATGGAGCAACAACGGATGCGGAGGGCCCCACAAAACCAGATCAATCACTTGTTGATAGAGTTATATCTAGAATGACTCCTGAATTCTTTGTACAGCTTGTTAGAGACCTCATTGACAAGAACTGCAAGCCATCCGTGACATCGGCTTTGGATGTTTGGACTATTTAGCAGTCACGAACATACTAGGGAAGTTGGCATATTAGGAATTTTGAGCCAATAACATGCAACAAGAAATTAGTTACACACAAAGGCTGCACATCGGCGAAGAATACATGGAATTGACGTTTGGATTCCCTCGAGGGGGTGTCATGATTGAACGAAAAATAAGACAAAACAATATTATGTTGTTGGATGATATATAATTTGATTGTGAGAAGCGTATGTACATGATGCTAGCTTGCTACGTGCGTCAACAAATGAAAAAGGACAGTGGGGGTGGGAACTGGTTCAAGAAGTTGTTCTTGATACTGATAGAGCATGCATTGATAAAGAGGACAACAGAAGGCTACATGACGCCTTAAATCTTATACTACATCGATGATGTATCTGACGTTAAGGGATACAATGAGTGCGCTTACCTGATTTCTATATTGCTCCTATCGCATTATAGATGGAAGGACAAACCGTCGACACATTATACAGGACCCTGACATTTCTAGTTGTGAGTACCATTAATAATTTCACCTATAGCATGTTGATGTGATGATCTGTCTATATGTGCATGATTATTTACTTGAATTACTGTGATGATTTCTGTTAATAACTATAAAGATATTTAATGTGTCTACTAAAATTTGATGAAACATGTGGTGCACCATTAACATATTTATTGTGGCAATTCTACAATGAAATTGAAGTAATAATATGGAGATTTTCCATTATATGAACTAATGTGATGATTTCTGTTAGTAACTGTAAAGTTATTTAATGTGTCTACATGATGAAATATGTGGTGCACAGTTAACAGGCTTATTTTGACAATTCTATATTGAAATTGAGGTAATAATATGAAGATTTCATTCTTGAATGTATATGAAATATTTTAAGATATTGCATTGAACATATATTTAATGATGTAAAGTATTGATGTGTGGTGATTTATTAATATTGTGTTTTCTGTTTAAATGAATATGAAGATATATATCAAGACACTTTGATGATGTATGAATTTTAATTTAATGATATGTTGTATGCATCTATGATGACTTTCTATAAATACTATGATTATATGCTTTTATGAATTTGTTTTTATTTGGAATGATTTCAAATTTCTGTTATGATGATTCTAAATACATGCTAAGATGATTTTTCTATATGTACATGATGAATATATTTATACCCTATACTGACATTATTGTTTTTTGGCCGTGTTTCTACGTCAATCGTGTGGTACACTACATATAGACAGTGTTATGTTTCTACTTAACAGTGAAGGGATAGACTGATGAGATGTTGAAGAAGAGGGAAATCGAAGAACTGAAATGTGGACAGTTTGCGAAAGGGAGCGTTGAGCCCAAACTTAACACACTTAAGTTACCAATCGTGCCATAGAAAAAGCTGATGACACCGAGAAACAAACTGATCAAGGCAGATTAAATGCGGAAGATTAGGATTATGCAGCACACGATACTGCAAAATCATTGAAAAGTTTGATGAATGTTGCAAATGGGGTAGCCAGCGCAATGTGAACTCTCATATCAAGAATGAAAGAGATGCCCACGAATGTCTGCAATATGAGTTGTTTGAAGATTGTATCGGATGTGACGAGACAGATAATGAGACTGATTGAGCAGCAGCCCAACAGTGATAGTGATACGTTGGCCAATCTCACTTAAGCTATGGCGGATGAAGAGTTTCATAATCCCAACTGGATTGACGCCATAAAGGCGGTGATGAGGGTGATTGACGAACGATCTGACGTCTCCAACAAAGCCGAGTTTATTGGCTTCAGCTTTAGAATGAGTGATGACGAAGTAAGCTGATCAGTTAATTCCCTAATATTATTGTGCTCAAGTCTGTTTGCAAAAAAATGTCTTGGTGAACTCTTAACTGCGTATAGTGATGTATGGAAATTTATTTAGAAATGAAATGTGTTGTAATGATGTGTTCATAATGACAAGATGTAAATTTTTGGATATTCTAATGAGATGGAAATGTGTAGTAAGGACATAATTTTGCAATTGTTCTGTAAAACTTAATTCACTGTAATGACATCATTTTATGCATTAAAATGATGTTTATTAATTTATATAATGCATTAGTTATCAAATTTAAAATTATATGCAAATGTGTGTTTTAATTATTTGTGTGTCGCAATGTGGTGACGTTAATCATGGTGTGCATAATGATGTTATCCCCGACTATGTGCCGCACCCTTCCAATAGTGAAACGTTTGTCGTAGACAACAAAGTTGAAGAACAAGACATTTGTGATAAGGTAACCTAAACGAAAAAATATAGCAATTGCCTGTTAAGTTGTGTCGTTAATATGTGTTTTTTTAATGCATGTTGTAATACAATTATACATATGACTATGTTTTGATTATATTAGATTGTCTTAAGAAATGATGCATGTAGGTTCTATGTTGTGAAACTCAATATGAACTCATGGGTATAGAGTATATGATATAATTATGCATAAACCTATGATGCAATAACTCCAACACTTGATATTCCATACATCATATTTACTAATATAGGTATTTCAGGTTGGAGATATTAATGATGGTTTGATAAGGATGTAGTATCTGATGAAGTTCAACATGTATGAAAGGATATGGAGCCTGTTGTGGAGACCGATAATGAAGAAAATGAAGATCTAAATATGGATTAAGTTGTTAAATTAGCTGTTGAGGTGACATAACCAAATATATTATTAAATACATAATAACATTATTCTCATATAAAGAATGCCATCATTCAACCATAATTCTGACGTATTGAATACCATTATTCAAACTTTTTCACATGCTTTTGTGTAGCTTGGAGAGCAACAAATCACATTAGAGATTGGGTTGGCTGATTTGAATCCAATCGAGGTATAATTAATAACATTAAAATGGTTTACATTACTTGAATTGTTGCTTATTATTTTTATTGGGTATTATATTTTGAAAAAGACAACTATTGGAGAATATGAAGGAGTTGGTGCTGCTGAAGTTAGTGACATGGGAGAACCAAAATGCATGACACTTGTTTCGTATAATCCGAACGAGGTGAATGTATTGTTTATTTATCAGAAAGTTCATATTTTCATGTAATAATTGTGTAATGACTCTGAAATGATTTGATACTAGCCTTGTGAAGATATAAATCTAATGTAATGTGTCATATCTTTAATAGTATGATAACTTAGTTGTAACTCTGTAATGAATTTTCAAATAAAGTTATGATGTTATAGTTTTTGACTTATATATTATATTGATAACTTATAAAACGAAAGGGGTAGGGGAATGATGATCGCCATACATTGTGATCGAGATTAGAAATGTGAACATCCCATGCACTCCGTTCCCCATACAATGGGATGACAGTAAGTATCTTGCATAAGCTCACCAATGAGCAGAAGGTGATGTACTACTAGATACTAATAACAAAGCATACAGACGAGTAATATATATTTATTTACTCTTATTTCCTACAATAATTATTTATTTTAAAACTCATAATCATATATGAATCATTATTCCATTACATGATAGTCATCACATATTAACGTACATTTATGCATAACATTAGGCCTACATCACCAAATGATTATTATATATATGTATGTGATTACAATCATGTAAAACTATAAATAATTACTATCAGGTCATAAAAAATAATGATTTGTATGTAATAATATGATGATTATTATATGTTATTGTAATGATTATGATGAAACACTAACCATGTCATATTGTGCCTATATGTTTGTAATTGTATGATGAAAATCGATTACCAATATGATGATTATAGTTATATGACCATGAAGTAAATAAAAACTAAACATTGCTAAACATCTATTCTCCAGACACAGGCTTGTCTACGACGATGATGTCGTTATAGTGACCAAATCAGAGTTCCTCACCCTTGCCCCTCAAGTGCATATCTCCGTGGGTGTGGTCAACGCATGGAGCTCATACATAACCATACAGAATAATACAAGTCTCCTTAATCTCCCTCAATACTTTTCTTCACCACATACCCTATGCGTAAGGAAACAGATAGTATTTTCATTGTTCTATTATATATCCTATATGTATTAACCAGCATCAACTTTCAATTCAGAGCTACACTATAATGAGCCTGCCGAATACGTCGATGAACACATGTCACTTGCTGAATTTTCAGATCGACTGCATGTTGAGTGTCAAGTTCCAAACTTCAAGTGGAGTAACTACACGTAGTAATATATTTAATACAATCTGACTGAAAAATTCTATACTGACTGCTATGACTTTATTAATAAATAACGTGTTTTACAAATAGGTCTTCTTCTCCATAATTTCAATGGCACAATACTACATTGTGTCTTTTAACTTGACTGTGGGATACATGGACGTAATCGACAATTCAAATTCTAGAGATAAAGTTTCGCACAATGTGAAGTACGGTGAAACCCCCTCTACATTATTATGTGTTACATAATGTACTTCCACTGGAATATCATTTTTTTCATATATAAAGATTGTGCATAGGAAATATTATGATCAAGTGTCAATTATATGATGATAATGTTTTCATTTGGTAATGATTTGTTTATTAAGCTGAATTTGTTTGATTTTTCCAAACACAGAAACTGTGACAAATCATTTGATTGTTAATGATTGGAACTGTGAATTTATTGTTAGAGGTACGAGGGTATTGTAGACGTTGAGGGCAAGATACTGCAAATCATTGTCGAGGGCGGAGACAAACCATTTGACATTTGAGAACAAAATTTCAACCGAGATACATTACCAAGAGCAAGTAAGAAGAAGAAGATCAATAATGAGAAGATGATGAGCAATTACAAAAAGAAATGAATATAAACATCACAACTAACAGTTCTAATTGTTTGTTATGACGTGTTTTTGTATATGTGGTATAATTTTCGGGAACACTTCTGAATATAGACTGCATGTATGATATTCTAGAAATTGTTCTTAAATAATGATGTTTCGGGATTATAATAATGACTTTCTGACCTTCATATGGATATCTTGTGAGTTAACCTATAGTAATACCAATATATGAGTGATATAATATTATATTAAGTTGTTGAGGAACGCTTATAATGATATATTTTTATCATATTAAGACGTTGTATATTGAATAAGGTGTTAATTAATAAATGCTGCTAAAATCACAAGTATATAATCATTAATCTAGAAAATCATAATGATCTCATGTGTTATATGTAAAGATAACACGAGAACACATTAGTTATGTAAATTGGTTAAGTATTATAATTATTACAACATTTATTGCTTGTGAGATATAATGATATTATGTCAAAGCACTTATGATGTGGTTAGTAAACTATGATGCATTTCATTATCATTTGTTTTAAGATTCTCAATTATGAATTTTGTCCTGGAGATGAGATTGTGTATTAGATTTTTACATGCAACTAATTTAATTTATTATTATCACATTTAAAATTGCACTAATTATGACGTATGGCATGAAATGATATTATGACAAAGTATAACTGATGTAGTTAATTAACTATAATGACGTTGATTAACAATAAATTTGATGATTCCCGAATGTGGTGATTAAAACAGGGTGATATGATTATGTAATGACATACATAATCTTGTGTAATAATATACATTAATTTGTGTAATGACCATTCTTTATTACTGAAATGATAACAAAGAAAATATATAATACGTAACTTTTTTACTAACAACAGTATTATAAAACGATATAACTAATACTCAAATGAATAAAAAAAAACTTTTATTCATAACCTTGGCAATGAGATTTATGCTTTTTTTTTTTTTTAACTTTGTCACAATTCATTGCATTGTGGTGATCCAACTCACCGTACTTTGCACACTGATGATCAAGTTTGTTGAAATTCCTGACGTTTTTTATTTCTTTGATATTAGTCGACCTCCAAAACCTTTAGTCTTGACTATTGTGGGAGGGTGTACATCGATGACATCCGATCTGCCAACTCCATAAAATTCTTCAATCATCTTTTACTTTTGAATAATTGACAGTACTACCCCTTCACCTAAAATTGTATCCTCGCATCATCTATAGCGGTTGTAAGTAAGAAGATATGATCAATATTCCCATCAACTCTCTGTACTATTCTATAGAATAATGTGTACAATTTGTTAAGAGCCTTACATTTCTCGTCTACAAGCGTATTGTCATCCGATGCTACATAATATGCTGAACTAGCCAAAAAATTTGCAATCACAATGATACGAATCACACTCCTCGCCATAACTGACGTCTCATGTAGCCTATTATCAATGACTTTATACCTTTTAATATTGGCCTCTATCGGTATATCAACCACACGACATTTATAGCATGCTTCCACTATTTCTTCCTGGACAGTTCTAAACAATTATTTGTTGTTTCTCAAAAAACAACTCTGTTTCCAAGATAGGCACAATAGTAGAATATCTGTAATCCAATTTTGCATCGTCATTTTTCTGGGCATCAAGCGCATGATTGAAATTCATGATGAATTCTACAAGATTAGAAATATGCTTCATGTATCTTTTGAATAAACTATTCTCAAACTCTGAAACTGATGTTGTCCTTATCACTGATCCCATAGGAAAATTTCTGAAAAATGCAGGTTTTGAACCACTCTTTGTTTCCCAAGCAATACCGTTCCATGATCTCATTCCAAGTATCTTCAAAATCAACAGCCTCAATCAAGTCTGTCCACATGCATGACTTTAGTTCATTCTTGAAATCTTCATCTCCAAGCAGCTCATTAGAAACTTTGTCGGCAAGCTTCAACATGATATGCCACAGGCACCATTTATGTCTAGTAAACACACACTCAATTGCAACTTTCATACCTAAATTCTTACTAGTTATAATCAATTTAACAACTGCACCCATATATTCAACAAATTTTTTGAATAGCTAAGAAAATGAATCAACGTCCCCCTTCGATAACCGCCCGAATGCAAACGTTACAGGCCTACCATGATTATCCTGGTCAGTAAATAGGTAAAAATCATATAGTACCTATATCAACATTAAGTATAGCAATATGAAAACCTCATCATACAGTGTTTGCGAATGATTCATACTGTACACGTACACTCACTATAAGTGGACTTAAGTGATAAAAATGCAATAAATCTATGTTATCGCAGTAGGTAAATATAACCATTAGTAATTCAAAATAAGATCATCAGGTACAACAATGCAATATCATCGTATAGTTTCAGTGCAATCATGAAACACTATACGCACAATCATTATAAAAGGACTTATGTAATGTGATACAAAAAAGATAAATCGTCACATTGTGTATGCATAACCATTACTAATTCACACAATCGTCAGCATATACTAAAATCAATGTCTTCATAATTCAGATCCCATCAAAGAGACTGACGCATATATATACGAATTGGTAATATATAATAAATGTAAGCAGCTTACTGAAAATGAACACCAGTTTAACTGTGCCAAAAATATCATCATTTTAGTGGTTTTATAAAAATAAATATCTGCGATAAAGGGACAATATCCCCAAACATATACAAATTTCTTTTAGGTACTACATCGCATCAAAAAATCTGCTTCAACTTATCTTCAAAATCTAAGACAAAGTCATACGGGAACCACCCACATGTTTCTTTCTTCCTGCGCATTTCATCTAACAACATTTGCGTATCAATTTCTTCGGTGTATGCTTTCATGTCCCAAGCATAATTTCTTACTTCGTCTACAGTACATCTAACACCATCGTATCCCCCATCAGCTCGTTGACTAATTTAAATGTGAGTGTTGGGCCACTATTGGCCTTGGCACAATCCACTATAAATTTTTGATGCAACTAATCAGGATTATGATTAAAGCTCATAAATCACTTATGATAATCCTTGACCATGGGATGGTTGTATTCCTCGACTAATTGATTAATAACATATCCAACATGCCCATCATCGGACACAAACTTGAATAATATTCTATCATTACATTCGCATCTCTTTAATGAACATCTATGTTTGTTAACAAAACATTATCGTGCATTCATTTCGTTCAAATCATTCGTCGTATTCTTACCCTCCCAACTACAAAGAATGTAAAGCAAAACCCACCGTACAAGCATAATTGCGGTAAAAATCCATCGCATCATCTAATATCTTGAATTCTTGGCCAACAACATGCTTCAATTCTTTTTTGCAAACAGGTAAGTACATAACTGTAACGCAAGTACAACACGATTAAAGTTAATGAATACACCAAACATGCTAGATTGAAAATCAATATATAGTTGTCAATCCATAATCAAATATCAGCATCGAATATTGTCAATATATATTATGACATAATAGCACATAACATATATCATTTTAACTCGCATATATAGTATATCATCATATAACCAAACTAACCAGATTTTATGATTACGATGGCTATTACATTGAAAAATATTAACAATCTTTAGTAAGTTACCACAATAAGGATTATTGTATCAAAATTGTATTGTAAACAAAAATTGGAATGTGTGAATAAGCAATAACCATATAAGCATAAAGCACCCCTAAAATCATTATAAAACGTAACACTCATCTTTACAAGTTTTATTCCTCATTATTAACTAATTAACTATGACCTCCATTACTTCATAAGCGTGTTAACCTACCAGCGATCATTACATAACATTCAATTAATCATTATAACATATGATTTGCAACATTAAAACAACTTCGTAATGCTAACGGGATTAATATTTACAGATTCAAACAACAACGAACAACAAAACAACATAATCATCACTAACATTAATTAAATTACCTTATGAACCTTTATCGACCTCCATTACATGATTGCTTCTTGATACAGTACCATCACAATATCTATGATATCGCGACTGATCGATCTTATTTTGTCGGGTTTACCAGATTCAGATATGGACTTGGAATTTAGAAGATTGCACAAGGGATTTTTACGTGGTTCGATCGTTAATGAGATCTACGTCCACAGCTCAAAGCGTATGAATAGTATATTCTTGCTGCATATTACAAAGATAGGATGTCTAATCCCTTTTTCGTCTAGTCTAATCCCTATTTATAGTGTTACATAGGCATTTGCCCGAATTAATAAGTCATTATAGCGACTCGGCGGTTACAGAGATCGTGGGGGCAGTTTCCGGGATCATGGCTGGCGGTTAGGAAGTAGTGGAGGTAGTGGGCGGTTGTAGCCGAGCTTGTAGCCGAGCTTTTACCTTCCTTAAGGCCGAGCTGCATGTCTCTGGTTCGAGCTCCCTTATGGCCGAGCTTCTTGTGGGCCGAACTTTATTCCAAGGCCTACTTATGTTGGGCCTATTAGCTTGGGCCGTATCCTATCACAGGTGTTAATAGAGGCGCAACCAGGATTTTTCTTCTTGAGCCCCCAACATCAAAATCCTGGCCCCGCCACTGTCGATAACTGAACTCAATGGCAGCGATCGCTCCTCATTAGTAAATATTTTCGAACAAAAAAGTGGTGTTTTACTTGCCCTAGTTTCAGACGAGGTTGTCTCGCCGACTTCCCCTTGCGACGAAGAACGAGAGTGGATTGATTGTTGTTCGACTTATTTAGAGAAATTGATGGCGTGAGATCTCATTTGGCCACCTAGGGCTCTTCCATTACCGAACTTTCTGAAGCAAACTTTGCATCTGTGCCACCCCATATTCAATGGAGTTTGATTCTGGCTTTTTTTTTCACAGTAAGTGTGTTTTCAGAGAGGAAGCTATGAGTAGGTGAAGTATATTTATGTGTTAATGTGTTTTGTTTATGAATGTGAAACGGTGCGGTGTGTGTGTGCGTGTATTTTGTAAAGAATTCTACACCTAAGATTCGCAATTATATTTGAAGTAATATTATTCTGTAAAAGGGTAGGAAAAATTTAAATGCACCTTGCTTGTAATATGATTTGCGTTCGATTCCGCCCACTTTCCCGCGGCTTTGGTCTCTAGACTTGTTTTTTGTGAGGGAAAAAAAGCAAATTATATTAATGTGTATTTTAATGTACATTATGAGACAAAAGCGCAATATTTTCTAAACTATGTGATGTTCGTTTTGCCTCCCGACGAGAGCGGAAGTATTCAGGCACCACATATATCTTGGCACGATGGAAGACTTCAAAGAGTCTAGAAAAATTGACCAAATACTTTTCATACTTAACATCATCATCTCTATAGTGAGAGTTTGAATAGTGATAATTAATATTATTCATTATCGCATTCTATGACTACATCAGAGTAGCGGTGGGACAATTGAAGGAAAATTATCATATGTGAGAGAGAGGCTAGGAACTTAGGATAGTAATAAACGTGATTTGGATTATAGACAAGTCCATCAAATTTGTGGATTTGATTTAACCCCAATAGGGCTGACAAGTACACACTGGACCAGGCACCAGTATTAATAAATGAGCCAGGCTCCTGTGCGCGCGCGCGCACAGTGAGCGCGGGTCAAACCCGGCCCGGAATCGGGTTTGACCCAATCCGGTTATTTTTTAAAAAAAAATTATTCACTATACTAAATAATTAATACAAATAAATCTTAATTACATAACGAAAGGAAAAATTGGCGCAGTGGTTGGATGTAAAGGCACAACGCGTTGTGTGTTCGAGTTTTGTTCACCCCATTTTTGCTTCTTTTTTTTATTCGTTTGTTTTTTTGCTTTTTCTGCTTTTTTCATTTTTTATGTTTTTTTCATTCTTTTTCCGATTTTTTGAGTTTTTCTTTTTTGTTAGCTTTTTTTCTTTACTTTGTTTATTTTTTTCATTTTTTATGTTTTTCTTATTTTTCTTATTTTTTCTTTTTTTGTTAACTTTTTTAAAATGATATATATGAATTGAATTAGTATGTGAATTTTGAATTTAATTTGCATATGGATTTAATTAGCATGTGAATTTTAGATTTAATTAAATTTTATTTGCATAATTTTTTTTATGTTTTATTCATTTTTTGTTTGTTTTTATTCATTTTGTTTTTAATTTTTTGTATTTTTTACTTTTTGCATTTTTTTCTTTGCTTTTTTTCATGATATATATATATATATATATATATATATATATATATATATATGATTGTAATCAAATGA
>JAYDZE010099932.1:0-42850 GCA_034509125.1 Monilaria moniliformis
TTATAAACTTATAGTTTTAATTTTTAATTTAATTTACAAATTTTATACTTGAATAGTTTTAATTAAAAAAAAAAAAAAAAAAACCGAAAACCAGGAAACCGGAACCGGCCAACAAACCGTCGGTTTGTAACCGGAACCGGAACCGGCTGTTACCGGTTCCAAACCGTAACCGTGGAGAAGGCTGGCGGTTCGATTCCGGTTCCAAACCTTCGGAACCGGAACCGGCGGTTCCGGAACCGTGAGCATCCCTATCTAACACTATGATATCTATTTTTCAGGGAATATCCATATCAAAAAATTTCCAAAAACCGCAAAAATGAGAACGCTATTTTTCAGGAATTAAAAATGTAGTTCACTCTTCAAACTTCAATTTCTTCGCTTCCTGTGGCATATCAAATCAATTTGAAAATTTGACATTTGATATTCAAAAACAAGTAAATGACTCTCGGCATGACATACCATCATTGTTTCATTGCGATTGCAAAATTTAATTTTCTTACTGCTACCACCAAAATTCTCGAAAAAAGAAAAAGAAAAAAGAAACTGGAAAGGATTATTCATATGTTCATGTAATTAAGCAAAATGAGGTGAAATTATGAATCCATGTGGAATTACGGAAGAAGATAATTTCTTATTTGTTTTGGAGATTATCTTAGACCCATTTTCCATAATAATCATACTAAGCTCCATCTAGAATATGATGTGAAATTTAATTGAATAATAATAGCTGACGTGTTATCTAGATATAAAAAAAAAGTTAATGACACATGTTAATGAGATCAAATACCATTACCTACTAAGTGAAAATATCATATAAAAATCCAATGAAACGAAGAATAAAAAAATACAAGAACTGTATTTCCCAACTAAAACCCAAATACATATTTTATCATCGGTATCATGCACATATTTTAATAACTTCAAAATTAAATACATATATCGACAAAAAATTATGTAGGCAAAGATATTCAGATTGAAAAACATATAAACTTGTAATTATCTAATTTTATGCACTCAAATATTCGCATACCCATAGTTGTCGAGAATTTGCCTAGAAATGACCCTTGATCATAGCATCAAAATTTTCCCTCAGCGAGCAGCAATTTAGCAAATTCAGTAATCTTAGTCTTAGTAGTAACTATAGCGAGTGTTTGCTTTTCCACAAATTCCTTCAATAATTGGGGATTGTAGAAACATGCACATGCATTCATCTGAATTACATATACTTAACAAAGACAATAAATAAAATAGCTCCAACACCCAAAAAGGCAAATTACAAAGGGCAAAAAAACCAAAGAAATTTGGACAAACAGTTTGCAGATTACCGATGTCTATTGCGAATGTATAACAGATCATAAATCCATGCAAGGGTCAGTGCAGCAGAACTACTAGCATTGCATAGCCCAAAAACTAGTTCACTGAGAAATATCCAAATATTGTTTAAATCTGAGAAAGATTAACACATTTAATTATACTTCTCATCACTGCCACAACACAACTATTTCATAGGGTGCAAATAACGGCTGAAGAAACTATCCATGTAACTAATGATGGCAGAGAAAGTAGAGGAAACTTATTTCAGAAGTTGAGAAGTAATGCCCATTTCTTGAAGTCTCCCATAAAAATAGGATCTCACCTAGGGATGAAGCATCTATGCCCCATCAGACTGAACGAATGGATTGGAAATCTCATCTGTTCCATCTGTTGGGGAAACGAGCATAACAGCAGTTCCTCGGCAAACCTGAAGTTGCAGAAACAGAACATTACGTGTACAGCGACAGGTAAACTTTAATTCTAGTCGGACTTGAAAAGGTTTGATATGGCTTAAGGAGTTAAAAATAGCATGGGACAGGATAAAAGTCAAGTAAAATAATGAGCACATTGCTATTCTGCATTCTCTAAGTCCATATGAGTCAGACAGCAACCAGCACATCTCTTTGGTAATGGCTATTTTACATTCTCTAAGCCTTGTGCTAGTTTATTTATCAAATAAACATGCAGTCATCTTTGTGTTAATGCGATATCAAAAATGTATCATTTCATTTCATCTCATCATTCCAATTTTCAATTGGAAAAAGCAAAATAGTATAAAGACTCTTCAAGACGAAATACAATAGTGTAGGAATTTAGTGAAACCAAATATATATATATATATATATATATATAAAGGGACCTCTTGAGATGAAATATAGTAGCACGGGGATCTTGTAAACCAAAAAAATAGTACGCGGACTTAGTAAAACAAGCATTAAAAGTATAGGGACCTAAAAATGTGTTTTGGCTATAATTCTCCCGATAAGAAAATCCAACTCCCATGAGGGTCCAATAGGCACGGGTAGTTTTCAGCTAATGTAAAACTTCTAGCTCTATCAAACTGTAAATGAGGGTGAATGCAAATCTACAGTACAGTTGGACATAGAACACAATTAAAATTATCCATGCACATTGATGAGACATACTATTAAGCCAAGGCGCCGGGTCTGATCAGTTGTCTTTAGAGGATCTTCTGGATCTGCAGAGAGTGAATAAATGTGTATGTGAAATTGTGAATAATTGATAGTTTCTATGCAGCAATAACACCTACTAGTATAGGAAAATAAAATCTATAGCACTTAGTATCTTCCTCATGGGAAGGACAATGTTTGTCATAAAGGAAAAGTTTATGTAATAAAAGAACGGATAAGTTTCATCTTGTGACTTCACTGATTCAAAGTTCCATAAGGTCCTTGCATATCATCAATTATTAGCTCAGAATAAAGTAATACATGAAATCATCAGGCATTGTTACTAAGTGCCTGGAGGGAGACAAATGGCAAGGTGGTATAAAAGACCGATGGTTGTGGACTTAATTATCACTAAAATCATGCCAAGATCAAGATTATATCAGTAAGTTGGATGTTAAAGTCAAAGACAGTCAGCAGCTTCTGAGTATGACCAATTCATGTCACTTAAAAAAATGGGATACCGCTCATCAGCACTCAGCAGTGATGAGCAGCTATCTTGTTACATTCAGAACCCCTGATTTTGAGAGGAAGTATATGGGTAAATCTCACAAGTCATGCATTGAGGTCCAGATGATCTTGGGCCCTCATCATATGTTATCAACCAAACTGATCATACCAATGATGCACACAAGCTATTACATGTATGTTTGCAGAAACTGCCAACAATTGATGACTTACCTCTAAGAAATTCTACTGCTTCATCCAAAACAAGATTGAGCAACTGGTCATAGCCTTTTAGAGTTCCAGTCACTGAAATTAATAACTGGAGTTAAAATTATATGGATTATAGCATCTAGCTTTGCCAAAAGAAACCACTGAAAGTGAGAAAAACATTATCTTTCTGAGTCATGAGGTTCTACTACTGAGCATAAAAAATAGTTGACTCTGAAACACAAGCTGCAGAAGCAGTATGAGTGCGTGACATATATTCCACTGAACCGAAGTATAACTAACCAAATACTTAGAAAACAAATTAAGCTGCAAGTTTCATGTAAGGTTCTTCGGACTTAGGAATTTCAGCTTTATTTCTACAGATCGATGAAAGAAAATGTATAGAGATATACACCAGCCAACTCCAGGAAATAAAAAAACCTGACAAGGAATCAACGGAAAGTTTCTGATCTACAATATGTCCAAGCAGAAAAACAGAATCCCACACATCAAGTCATTAAAACATTGTCAGTTTCAATTATTTTCACTAATTAAGTAACCACAGGTGGAGAAGGATGGTTAAAAGCCTCTGAAATCCCAAACCAAAGGCAGTTAAAGGTAGAATAAGAGACCAAGAGACATGACAATGAACTGTCTTCATAGTGAAAATGATAGGAAGCAAGTATTAGAAAACTCAATAAACAGCACACCGATATAGATTACACTCTCAAATATTTATCAAGCACCTGAAACAAAGCACACAAATGATTGATCACAGCTAATTAGTCTAAAACCAATAATGAATTTGAAAAGAGTAAGCCAACATTTCTCCCCACATATTGTTTCCCATGGTTCTATGATTCTCAAGATATAGAAGACACAATTAATTTTAGTCAAGAGTAAAATGCTGGTTCCAACAAAGTTCTCGCACATCTCGTTCTCCATATTTCCGAAAACTTGAGTGCAGATATCACTACCATTCACCTGATCCATCTAGAGGTCAAGTGGAAGATCCAAATCACCAATTTATAAACAAAAATTAGAACTGAATTATGTTCTTTTTTTTTTCCCACAAACACCACAATACACACAAAATGGGATTACAAAATTCTAATCCAGAAATCAGAAACCACATACCAAGTCTTCCACCAGTTAGTTTTACTTGGACACCCTTGTCGACAAATTTCGCTAAGTCCAGAACTGTTTCCTTTCTGCCAGACTGAAACGAAGAAAATACTGAATAATACAAAAACAAATTTTTCGGAAGACCACAATAATCATACTTTTTGCAACTGATGGGCATCAATTTAATTTGCGCTTACATACAAAAAATGCATAACACATACCATTTTGAGCTTCGATGGACTGCGTTAGTAGCTGAACGACTTGCAGTTCAGTTCTGCGAATAAATTAACGTAAAATTATCGGATTAAAATCAGGAATACTTTCACTATATGTAACATATTGCCTGGCCTGATGATAGATAAAGGAGGACTTACGATTTTCAAATGGAAATCAAATTGTGGGAAACAGAGAACTATGCCCTAGTTTTGCTGTATTGCGTCTTCCCGCCTTTTGATTTACTTCCGCTAAATGACTTAAGAGAGAGGAGAAATATACATAACATGCCCCTCGATTTTGAATCGTATCCTCTGCTATTAGGACTAGTTTGATCGTTTAGATGAGTTAATCTAATATAGTTAAATCTTAATATAATTTAAGATAAAATTTACTGTATAATAGTATCAAGATAAATATTTTTTCTATTATTTGATAAATAAGATAAAAATAAGTATAGTGTTCGATACATTAGATTAATTTATAGATAATATATGAAATGATATTTTTATGCTTATGTACATAAATATATTTACTTAATTTATATTATCTTAGTCAATTAAATTATGAATTTAATTTTAATGAAAAAAATTATATAATTATTAATTTAGTAAACTATTATTATTTAATATCAAAATTAACTAAATTAATTATTTTATAATTGATGATATGATTAGCAAATCAATTACTGTAAATTATCCTAAATTATTTTAATGATTAGTATAAATCTTGTAAATTATCCTAAATTATTTTAATAATTAGTATAAATTAATTTTAATGACTTTTCATTCTTGTAATGATGTAGATTTAAACTTATTTAATTACTAAATTGTTAATTAAAATTTAAAAAATTAATTAATTCATTCATTAATTAGTGATATGATTTAATAGCAAAATTAACTAAACTAATCATTTATTAATTAATCAATTATATGATTTAATAGAAAAATTAATTAAATTAAATTTTAATAAATTAATTCATTCATTCATTAATTAAAATTAATTTAGGGTTTCCCAACCCCCCATCCCCACTCCACCGGCGCCTTCACAATCACCACTGCTACATTCATAATCGCCACTAAATTGACACCGCCACATACACAATTCGCAATTCGAACACACACACACACACATCAACAACACACACATACACACACATGTTGCATGTACGCAACCTTCAACGGGAAGAGAGAGGGGGGGAAAGAAAGGGAGACAGAGGGAGGATGAGGGAGGCAGAGGGAGGCGGGAAGAGAGAGGGAGTCAGATGGAGGTGGATGGAGGGCGGAGAGAGGCGGGGAGAGAGAATGTGACGGAGGGTGGCAGAGGGAGGTAAATGGAGGTAGATGAGAGAAGAGAGAGTGAGAGAGAGGAGAGAGAGAGAGGGGCAAAGAGGACATCTAGGTTTACTGTTCAAGACAACAATTGTATCTCACTAATTTGGTGGGATATAGAAACCGTGTAAAATAAATGAAAACAGTAAAAAAATGTGCAAACCAAGATATCAACAGGCTTCGCTTTTAGTAAACATAGATATCAAACACACAAAAGTACACTATCAAACCGAGATTATTTATCCTATATGTACGAAACACAACTACCAAACGCAACCTTATTATCTATGTAATTCTATAACTAATTTATTGTTCCTAGTTTTGGGAGAAAAAACATGGATAAATATAATTTCATGTTCCTTCGTTTTCTAAGATTTGTAAATATGTCATAAGCTAACAGCTTTAACAAATTGTAAAACTTAAAGTTATGAATTTACTTTTCAGGTTCAAAAGTTATGGTAATGACTATAAGTTAAAGAAAAATTATGATTTAAATGACCATTATCCCATATTTTAGTTTAATATAATTAAAATGACGTCGTTTTAGGTGCCATTTGTCATCCTTATCAGCAATAGTAATACACGTCTACACCACCCTAGCATCGCATTTGCTGGAATATTTTGCCGTGGGACAATTGTGAAACTTAATAAAGTTGTGATTTTATTTTCTGAGTTCAAAAGTTATGGGATTGACCAGAAGTCAACACAAAGTTATGATTTAAATGACAATTATTCCTTTTTTTCGTCCCACAAAACATCCAGAATCAAAATTTTGGCATGTCTTTGTTGGAGGTTCACTTTGATAATTGGCATGGAGGCTTCAAATAAGATAGAAATTCCAAGACTGGACTAGAAAAAGCAAGCCATCTAAGCAGAAAACTTAGAGCATCATTAACGCTGCCAGAAAAAGCCACCAAATCACAGCGGCCGGTCAGCGGCAGGGCAGGAGGGCATGCACGGCTAGCCGCGACCAGAAGTCAACATAAAGTTATGATTTAAATGACAATTATTCCATTTTTTCGTCCCATAAAACATCCAGAATCAAAATTTTGGCATGTCTTTGTTGGAGGTCCACTTTGATAATTGGCATGGACTGGACACCCTGCTGCGGCGGCCGGCACTGCTTTGGGCGTCGTCGGCTGACCATTTGGTTTTTAATTAAATTTTTGTTTTCTTTTAAATAAACACTAAAATAAAAAAAATAAAAAAATGGGAAAGCTGAGGGAAACTTACAAGTGCAGCCTGGGGAGGGGTCACAGGATGGGGGAGTCACGAGAGTTGGGGTGGGGGAAGCCATTTTTTTATCTATAAATAGATCATTTCCTTTCATCTACACTTGCACCAACACACTTACATAACTAGCTATAATTTTTTTTGGCTATATGGATCCAAATTCGGTGGATTTCCTATTGATCCAAATTTTTTAAATAATTTTCTACAGCATTGTCGTAGTAAGGGTTAAGATCTCAATAATCCTCAAAGTTGGAATATGGCGCCGCATAATTCCGTATCTTTTCCGGTGATGGGCTCTAATGAAAGTCTCGTCAACTTCTCAGCGATCAATGTCGGGACTACAATACCGCCAAGATACTATCCCGCTAAAGTGAAAGGAAAAAAAAATGAAATAACGCGGCTCCCACTGTGCGTGAGGACGTGAAGAAGTATGGGTTGGATAAGACGAAAGTATTGGCGAGGTGATACGTAGACGTGTCCGAAGACCGGCAACGGACAAAGGGTCTATGTCTTCTGGGAGAGGATTACCGAAACATACAATTAGTTGAAACCGATCTGGGCATTGCACCGCGATTATGACTATTTGTGAAATTTGTCAGCTACATCAACAACTTAGAGAAAATATGGTACATCAACCATAGTTGGGATAACATTCGGGAACAAGCTCACACTGTCTTTTACAACAACGAACATAAATAGTTCAAGTACGAGGACGTGTGAGCAATTGTTCGAAATCACCCCAAATTTTTCGACAGCTCGGAGTGTTCATCTAGCCCGAAAAGAAATAAGCACTCTGCCTCCGGCCAATACTCTACCAGCAGGGATGCCGATGCATTCGATTTGAATGTGACGATCGAGAAGAGTTTTGACGCACAACCGCTGACATAGGAGAATCGTCTTATGAGTCAAAAAACGGCAAAGAGGAAGGGGAAGAGAAAGGTCAAAGACGAAAACGATGATAGAGACCCGTACGTGGATTCGATGGCTAGGGCGATGTTGATCAAGTAGTACACAAAGACGATATACAAGGACACGTCAAGATGAACGAGGTGCAACTGCGACAGCATATTGCCTTGATCGGCATACTAGAAAAGAAATTATGAATTAAGAACGACATTTTTGTATTTTTTTATTAAGTAATTTTCGTTTATTAAGTAATTTAGGTAAGTTTCTTTTTTATTAATGTAGTCACATGAAGTTTAATTAAGTAATTTTCGAATTTGTAGTAACTAATTTTTTTTATGTAATTTTCATTTAATTTACAAATATTGTAATTAAAATAAATATATGAAAACTAAAAAAAAAAGATGAAATGAGAAAAATGATTTTGCAGCTAATTTTTTTGGGCCTGGATTGTGGGTGTTGTGGCTGATTAGTGGTTGAATGGTGAAATCTGACGTGACGTCTGAAAATGGAGTTGTAGCTAGTTTTTTCAGGGCTGGATTAAGGATGACCTTAAAACCACAAAAACAAAAAGCGAACCAAATCTACTTTATATATATTTTTCTTATTCATACACATTATTTTAGAAAATATATAATTGATTTGATTCCTTGAAAATTTCAACTATTATTATTTGGCTTGCAGCAAAAATATGGATGAAATAATCATAACCAATATTTGATGTAATAAGTATTTTTTTCCTTTTGCCAAGTATTTTTTTCCTTTTGCCTATCACAATGATACGAAGATACATGAATTGTTTGACTTTTTTGTTATATTTTTAAAATAATAAATGGTTGATATATCCCTTTTAATTTGAATTTCTCTAATATTATATCATTTTTTTAAAAATCTCTAGTGTTATATTTTAAAATTTTAATTTCATTGTATTATTATAGTAAAGATTGATAGAGATTTCAAAATGAAAAATTCGTTTGTTTAAAACGAAAGAAAATATCTTTTTATTTTAAATTTCTCAAATATTATATTTCTTTGTAATAAACAATTTTTCTATCTTTTATAATTTAATTTTGCCAATATATCATATTTCTTTATGGTATAGTGTATACTGATAAGACTTCAAAAAGAATTTTATGTAATTAATATACGAGCATATACAATTTTACAGTATAAAATTATTATTATTGAATAATATTATGTGTATGTCTTTTCTATAGTTATAATAATATAATATGGGTCACTTAGTGACGGGAGGCTATTGCACCGGAAACTTGTGGTACATTCTTCAAATTTAAAACTAGTCTATAAATTGATATGATTATAGAAAAACTGATATTATATGATAAATCACTATAATTTTGATATTTATATTATTAAATTATTTTAATCTTAACTGCATAATTATATTCATAATGCGTTAAATAATAATATAATAGGAGTTACCTGGCAACGACAACTTGTAGCACCCAATGCATAGAATATCCTTTAAGAATATCATTAGTGCAAAAATTTAGATTAAAATTTTAAATTATATTTAAACCTCTATTATTTTGAGACTACTATTATAAAATAATGTGATGGTCCGATTTTTATATAGGTCAAGATGTGTGATGGGATTGAGATTACTCTATAACATTGCGTAAAATAATGTTGACTTTCGAGTTATTGACTATTTTCTTTAACTTATCATGCACATAGGTTCATTTTAATGTTTTACCTCGATGTCCAAATTAGCATTTTATCCTTAGTTCGAGTAACACATAAAATCATTTTTAGTTTTTAAATCCTAGATCATGCTCGTCTAAGTGGAACACGGAAACACATGCAATGCAATACTTATGAAAATAATTAAAACCAAGTAGGAAAATATCACATGACAACACTTGGTGAAAATAGACTTAACAATACTTAAAAATATTTTTGCAAAATTTGGCTTCTACAGGCTATTTTTGGATGGTTACATAGGTTGATACCGAGCTTCGATCCGGGGGGGGGGGGGGGATTGAGTGGATGTTTAAAAAACTAGATGTAACAAGGATCAATCTCCAATTTAAATCAACTAAAACGAAGTTCAAACGAAAAAGATATGATCGTTAAATGTTGGGCTAAAATAAGTTTAAGGTTTTGAAATCTTAAATTTTCAGAATATGGGATTGCATTTAAGCTGACTTAAAAAATTCACAACCTCTCAATTTGGGGATCCTCTGTGGATTTTAAGGGAAGTTCTAAAAACTAGAGGGAGTGTAGAATATTTTTATAGTTGGATTCACGCAAAAACAATATATAGACTGGGAGATATAAGTTACAAAAATGTTGCTCAAAATTGGAATAAATTTGTAGCTTGACTTTAAAAATGTGAAAAAAAAAAACACTTAGGATTATAAAAAATAATAAAAAATATGAGGAACTTACACAAGACTCCTAACACATAGAGGTAACTCGAATAATTATTTGAAAGACAAATAAAATTTATAGGTCAGCCAAATAGGCCTCACATCCTTTAGGCCATGAGTGGCTTCTTTCTCAAATCAATATTTCTTAAGTCAAATGCACATCCAAACATGAATCTCAACATCGAATAATTATAATGCATAACTAAGACCACATCTAAATCATTGGATTAAAAAATAGATGATTAAGATTTGCCAAAAAATACACATCATCATATAATTAATGTTATATTATTATAGGGGTATAAAAGTAAAAAAACAATAGAACCTGATTTATTTTATGTGCTTGCCGTATTATGTGGAATTATTACTCTACTGAATCTACTAACAATAACTTTTTCAAAAGTATCTCAAAATCTTAACTAACTGTGTATGATGATTATAGTTATAATGTATAATGATATACGTATTTAGCTTGTTATGGTGATTCGTCATAAGCTATGTAATGTGTAAAATGGTTGTTGTATAGACGAATGCAGATCTGAATCATCAATCCTATTTTTACCTTCATCATATTACATTAATTATATCATTATATAACGTAATGCACGTCATCATAATGCTTCGAAATCTTATGAGAATCTTTGTTTCCGATTTTTTAGGTAGAAAGATAAAATTTATAAGAATAGAATCATTCTATATTTTAATCAAATCTCAAATTAGAATCATGGAAGGGTTATCTCATGAAATCCTCAACTTACTATAACTGAAAAAAATAATAATTTACTTTTCAGCCCTTAATGACAATATTAATTAAAAAACTATTGCCGCATGGCATAATTGCACACTGTTAGATCTCCAAATCACAATGATAATAATTAGTCTAAGTTTTTTGCAATAAGAAAAGGTTCAGATTTGAGTACAAGCCTATATCTATACACACACACACATATATATATAATATGTGATATATATTTTAATCTAACTCATGTATGACCAAATCACAGCACATAGCACATAATAGCATCAAAATCGCTTCACTTTTTAACAAATCAGATCGATGAAGCCGGCAAGGCACCACTTCAAGTCTAGCCACCATCTAAATCATATATCATGCTCTTATGAACAATATGCTCACTGCCATGGCCACCATTTAGGTCATAGCTTAAAATAACTGAAGGAAAATAAGGAAAAGAAGGCTCACCCTTGGAACTAAATTCTTCACTTTAATTCTAAGCCCTTAAACTCGATCCTTGCTCTTTCTACCTGTTGTAACCGCTTGAAATGGTGGCTATGGGGTGTGACTGTTGTGTGGTGGTGAAATGGTGGCCTAGCGATGGTGGTAGAGGTGCCAGGAAGGGTAGTGAGGGTAGTGGCGGTGACTATGGCGACGACGATGGGGTGTTGCTCTCGGTTTTGACCGAGAGCTTGAGAGAGATGACAATGTTCTTGCTTTTTTTGCTTGAGAGATAATAAGCATGAGAGTGGGGTGGTAGAATGAGAGAAATGTGAGTAGATATGTAAGTGTATAACTAAAAAAGAATGAAAGAGATTGAGCAAGGAAAGATGCTTAAGTGTATTTGGGAGCAAGTGTGAGAGCTTGGGCAATGCATGACTGTTGTTTCTTGCAATTATAATAATCACCCCTCCCTTCCCATGCTAGCCGTCCCCCTTCACTCCCTTCATCTTTAGATTTTATTTTTATCCTGTAGTTGATGTCTTGTGTGCTATAATAATTTATTTAGTTATTTTGCTTAAATTAAATTCTACTCTGTGGGCTTAATTGATTAATTTGGGCTTTAAAATAGGTCCCGATCGCTTTGATAAAATTCACCCTTGGGTAGGCCATATGTGGGCCGACGATCGGGCCCTATTGTGATCTCGTTGGGCCGCCTAGCTAGACTCAATATTCGCCCATGCAAAGTTTCTATATATTTAATTAATCATGCATCGAATTCTTATATTCCTAATTAAATAAATTACACATAAATAGACACGTAGCACATAAACACTTAGATAATATTATGCAACGCATGAATACTAAATTCAAATTATATTCGAATTTTCTCACTTATTATCGAGCTTGGGATAAACAAAATTTCCTATAATTTATTCTCGAATTATTTAATTTATATGGCATCAAGGTCTTGCTTGGATAAATTTTTAATTTATCATTTTTTTAGGGATTGGAGACCTATTTTATCATTATTTTGTTCAAATAATTCACTATCATTGAGCGGAAATTCAGGGTGTCACAAATAATAACATAATAACGGATATTCGGAAGGCTATGACACTCAGCCCATGACATTCTCTGTTTTGTGGCATATCATTTAATTATATAACTAGTGCATAAATTTAAAATAAATAATGAATTTTTTTGTCTTCATTTCTATGATTATGACAATAGTGACTATATATAAAATATTTAAAATCTTTAAAATATTTGAAATCACAAGCTTCAAATAATTTTCTGAATCACAAAATTTAAAATAGTCAAAGAAAATGAAATAAAATATAACGTACTTGCAAGAAATATAATGTACTAGCAAATTAATCCTAAAATAAATTTATAAAATTTTAGGTTGGTTTTAGAATAGAATTTCATTTTTTTTAAATCTCTAATCAATTTTGTCGTGATGTGCAATTTAATTGTAATACTTTTATATTGTCTTTTTCCTTTCGTTTTTTCATTTGCTTATTCCTTTTTTTTTTCTTTTTTTTTCTTTCTCATTTTCAATTTTAATTATGTAATTTCACTTGCAATTATGAATTATATTTAGAAAACTTCTTGTTGATCTCTTCCTCAACGATTATCGCCATAGTTCCCCATCCTTGCAGATCGAGCACACTACAACCTACTTACCTATGTTCTTCATCACCATTGTCTAAATAAATTTGGTCAAATTAAATTGATTCCGTCTCCATATCTTATCTTTAACTGAACAAATTGTTATCTTGAGCAAACTATGAAACATGAAGAAAAGTTTTAGTTGCTGGTGGTAGATGAAGAAGGTCAAATGTTGTAGAATTAGGACCAAATGAAGAATGAAAAAGAGATTTATCATTCTTAGGACCATCTACTTCATATCCACTGTCACCAACATGAAATTTGACTTGGAGGGTGGGTTGCTCTCACTAAGTAAGACACATGCATATCCTTCGAGAAGGCACTGCAATTGCTAATGGAAAAAATTCTGTCTTAATTATCAAAACTGCAATGGAGTTGACTGGTATAATAATATAGAAAAATGGTTGAAATTAATCTGGACACTCACTGAAAGAGTGTTTTGGTGGAGCAATCTCCCACCCTTGAGACCACCATGAAAGAAACCTAGTTTCCACTGAAAGCAAATTGAAACTTTCCTTTGGTTGCGCTTGAAATTTGAACACAAGGGACTTTTGTAAGAATCACAGAGTTTGCTCAGTATGGAAGGAAACTAGAAACTGTTACCCAACAGCTTCATGCTAGTCTCAAGAATTGACCATGCGAAGATTATGTCACACGATACTCATCATTCCATCATAGAAAGAACAAACTCTTGTGTTTATAGCTTTCTACTTTTGGCAAGCAAACACAGTTTGACCATAAAGGGCATCTATTAGATCGAAATTCAACAATAATCCTCGATTTATCAACGCGAGAATCAGAAATCTATATATCATTAACATAACAAAGCAAAATCAGCATGTTGGGGAACAAACGAACTACTTATCTTTGGGTGTGGAGATGCCGTACTTCTCCTGGAGTTTCTGAATTTCTTCCTCCTTCTTCTTCTGGTCGAACTTCTTCCCCATCTTCGCCTGCTGGTAGTAGAGGACGATCAGGTAGCGGTTCGCCACGTTGAATCCGGAGAGGTGGTCGACGGCGGTCTTGGCGTCGTAGATATCCTCGTACACCACGAAGGCGGTGCCGCGAGTGTCCTTGTTCGTGCCGATGCGGATCTGCCGTATCGCCCCGTACTTGCCGAAGATGTCGTACATCTCCTCGCTCGTGATGTTGAACGGAAGGTTCCGAACGTAAAGCACGCGGTTCACCTCCGGCGGTAGGCGTGTGTTCCCTTTGCGGAGGCTGATTGCTGCCGCCATTGAAACAGGATTTGGTAATTAGGGTTTCGCCTGTGATTCAAATTCAATTACCACGAGTCTTGTGTATATTTCGCTAAAGGTTATTGATTTATTATTGTTACTGTTTATTATTTACTAGATTTTATTCATAGACAAAGGCCCACTTTGTGAACAAAATAATTTCAACAGCCCACAAAACGAGGGCTTTGCTTTACCCACAGGCCCATTAACGCAGAACAATCAAATCACATATAAACCTCGCCGCTGCACTAGGGTTTGAATTTCCTCTGCCGAGAAAAAAGAAAGAGGCGATTTACCTTATAGCAGCAACAATGGTGGAGAAGATTAACAAGCCACGGAAGGAGGAGGTTGTCGCCAGAGAGTACACCATCAATCTGCACAAACGTCTCCACGGATGGTATAAAACCTTTATCTCTCTACGGGATAAACACTAGCCTCACCGTATCTAACCTATTTGCTACCTTCTTTCACTATCTTTTGAATCTCTAGGCGTTTGGTTGCTTAATTGCTGCTGTTTTATCAGATTTTCAATATTTATTTCCGATCCAGTATGTCTCAAAATGATAGATGAAATGTTGCTTTTCCTTAAATGATTGTCATTTATAATGGTTTAAGTGGTCAATACGAATGTAGTATTTCTCATTCGGCATTTTTCATTTCGTTATTTCTCAGTTCTGTAGACAGTAATTTCTGCTTGTGTTTTGTATGTTTTTTCTATTTTGGATGATATTGATTTTCTTGGTCGTTCAAAGTCATTAGTTAAAAGTAACTATAGATAGTTAATTTATAGTGTCAATTTACCTGGTGCTAGGTTCATATAAGTGCAGCAGCAGAAGCACATTAATTCAATTATTTGCAGTACTTTTCTATCAAAACATAAATAACTGATGATCATTATCCTTCTAATTGTGGTAGATTCCATGTATACTGGATGCTTCTTGACTGCCTGGTGAATTCTCTTGTGCAACTGAATTCTAGCCATGCATCTGCCTGTACTGTATAATTGTTTTCATTTGTTATTGTTGAGCTATATTTAGTTTTATGCATGTGATATATTATAAATGGCTTAGAAAGATATTCCCTTGAGAAGCTTATTTATTATATTGCGATACTAGATTAGTGGAAGCATACTTGGTCAGCATGCCTCAAATTTTGGATACACTTTCCAATTATATGTATTTTTGTTTGTTTGTATGTGTGATTTTCTTGGTCTGGACTGCATTGTGTGATCATATCATCAGTTCTAGCCTAAAAAGAGATTATATATATCTATATATATATATTATTTAGATTGTTTTTTGAAGATCAATGTTTGGTTAGAACCTGCTAGTTATAGATCACTTCAAACCACTAATGTTATTGCTACTTATCAAGTAAGTTAAACTATGTCAGTAACTTTTTGCGCTATGAAAAAACAGTGCTTCCTATATGTATAGCATGTAATTTCGTCGTTGCGAAATTGATTTGAACTTGAGCCTAGTGTTTAAGGTGAGTTATCTAGCGTAGCTATGATATAATTGATTAATTATTATATATTTATTACACTGCTATATTTATGCTATCTATTTTGTTCGCTTATTTTGACGTTGACTGGCGTGTTGAATTGTACGCAGCACCTTCAAGAAGAAGGCACCGAATGCTATCAAGGAAATCCGGAAGTTTGCCCAGAAGGCCATGGGCACAAATGACGTGAGGGTCGATGTCAAGTTGAACAAACACATATGGAGCCGTGGAATCCGGAGTGTGCCAAGAAGGATCCGTGTTCGCATTGCACGCAAGAGAAATGACGACGAAGATGCCAAGGAAGAGCTCTACTCTTTGGTCACTGTTGCAGAAATTCCAGAGGGAGGGTTGAAGGGATTGGGAACCCAAGTTATTGAAGAGGAAGAGTGAAAATTGAAATTTTCTTGTGATAGGTTTTTATTAACTTCAGTTTTGCACTTTTGGGCCCTCGTGTGTTGGAAATTCAGAACAAAGGATATTACGCAGTTAACTAATGCATTTTTATCTTTTTCGAGACTGCATATTAACCTATTGTTCTTTTACTTGTTTTCCGTTCGTACTGCTTGTATATATTTATTTACATAAATATATATTGCGGAATTAGGATATATTCATTCCATACAGTGTTCGTATTTCTGGGATTAATATTAATAACTGACATTTTAATAAAGCAAAGGTGCAACTGTAACTAGCAACTATATTGTGCAAATGCTTTATAGCTGCTTGACAAATAACATAATAGATTTGTAAAGGAAACTGAATTCGTTGCGGTCGTTTCTCTTTTATATATATGAGATCGGTATTTTCAAAGAGACGATTTCATGGTATCTCTGAGATGGCAAAGACGATTTCTAAGAGTATCTACAATAGCACTACCTAATTTTTAGGTATTTATTTGTCATGATCTATAATTTGATATGCATATTAAATAATCCATCATCAGCCAAATTACACCATTTTTAGAAAGAAAAAAAGATAACAATGAGAAGAAAAAAAAAGAGGAAAGTAAAAAAGAAATAAAAAATAACTTTTGGTGCCTGCGAACAATTTGGAAGAGAAGAGATTGCGGAGTTGAAAAAACAAAACTAATCTTTTAAAAATTGGCACCAAAAACTATCAGTTTAAAAAATATTACTTTTAAGGTTTCCAATTACAACTATTAACATTTGAAATTTTACTTTAAGGTATAGTATTATTTAAGGTATTTTTTCATCTTTTGAATTTTTTGGGGGACCAAAGTACCTCGGATGCCTCCAGAGATATTTAAGATATTTTGTAAATTATTTTTTATAAGATATTGACACACTGTCAGTCCTGTCATAGAGGTTATTTAACTCAAAAATTACACTTGACACAGAAGTAACTAATGTCTAGATCTTTTTTTTTAATTATTATTCACATTAACAATATAACAGAGTTTTCCATGTTCTTCCATTTCTTTTATTGTTCTTGAATTTATTGAGCAGTAGCGCAGGGCTTTTATTCCCTATCAGAAGTCGATCAATTCCATAAAATTTTCAAGCGGATGAAGAAATAGATGTAGGTGGTTGAGATTTGAGTATGAAAGATGTTGTGTCGTGAAAGGACTTCTTTAAAAATTGTTGCTGATTTGAAAATGGATTCTTATGGAATGCTATATTTTGTGTGAGAAAAAAAAAAAGGAAAGGTGGACGATTGTGGTTATTTCTAATGGTGTTATCCTAATTTTGCTGATTGTGTGAGAAACTCTATAGACCATGAATCTGAAAATGAATTTGGTATTGCAAGGTTTCATACATAGGGATTGAATGATGAATTTGTTAAAATTGTTGCTTGTGATGCTTTATTATTTGCTATTTTGACATTTATTATAAGTTTGTTTAAGTAGGCTTGTGTTGTACATCAATTGTTATTAAAGGTATAAATTTGTTGCTTGTGGAATTTGTAGACCAAATGTTGGTGGCGTATGTAATTATATTTTGTTATAATAATTAGGTGTTGTTTTGATCATAAAAGGTTTCCAATCAACAAAAGTGTAATTAGACATAGAGTTCAACCATTACACTTCAAAACATTATGACAAAAAAATGACATAGTAGGCTGAACATACTAGAGAAATGAATCTTATTCGTGTTCTTCAACCCAGTCCTCCATCTTCATTTCTAACGAACATTAATGATTCCGTCTAGCCTTCATACATATGCCGGATACACACGTCACATTGTTAGTTTCTCTGAAATGCGAGAACTCATACAAACCTCAGTAATTTGATTTTGGTCCATATGAGGTATTTTACACTCATTCTCATACTGTTTGATTTTCTCAACCGTGGAAGGTTTCTTGCACTCATTGCACGACCAAACCTCCCTCGCCATTATGTTGGGTGTTTGGAATTTCTTAATCTTGCTTATATACTCTCTACTTTTCCCTTGAAAGTTAACCCTTACACACCACGAATTCAAAATACCCTTCATTTTCTAAGGGGGTGAAATGGTGTGGAAGATGTTGTTTCTGGGGCGTGGCATTTAAATGGGGAGTTTGGGGTTGAATTGGTTGGGTATTTGTTAGTTGTTAGTTGGAATGGTAGCATAAATTAAAGACTAAAAAAATAGTACAATTAATTGTTGGCAGATAGAAATGGTAGGTAGCATAGTATGATATTCAATAGTCTTCATTACTAAACTAATAAAAAATCGCTGCACATTCATTAAAAAGAACAAATTTCAGCCGCAATCAATGTTTGTTGCCGCATTTGCCTATACTTTGGGCTCTGCTTCTTTTTATCCTAGGTTTTGGAACAATTGTTGGGGTGAGAATGTCACTCTTTAGCCACATTATTAAATAATTTACTTACTTATGCAGTATATTATAAGAGTGAATAATTTTAATTTTTCATCGAAAATGTGTAAATATTATCTTTCTGGTCTTTGGTGGCCTTTTGGATATTGCCAGAGTTTGACTAGTTTGAGCCCCTTCCACTGTTTTCTGAAAGAAACACAACTCCAAAAATAAAATCTCATACAAGGTATCTAAACAAATGTATTCATGTTAGGTATCTTTCGCATAACAAAAGTACAAATTAAAATCTCATTTGAGGTACCAAAAAGAATATATAATATCATGTCAGATATCTCATGCATAAGAAAAGTACTAATTAAAATCTCAGTTAAGGTACACAAGCAAATGTATAATCTAGTTTCAGATACCTTTTGCATAAGGAAAGCACAAATAAAAATAATATTTTAGGTATCCAAACTATTGTTTGATCTCATTGCAGGTATT
This sequence comes from Monilaria moniliformis, assembly GCA_034509125.1. Lineage (NCBI taxonomy): Eukaryota > Viridiplantae > Streptophyta > Magnoliopsida > Caryophyllales > Aizoaceae > Monilaria > Monilaria moniliformis. The sequence goes on from JAYDZE010099932.1 coordinate 19,204, forward strand.
ACACATCTCCTGTAATGGATGAGTCTGTTGAGAAATGGGTTCATGTGGTCATTTTGGCATGTCCGTACATTGTGACATTCTCCTCCACACCTACAGCATTTGACGATAATGTAACGTTTAAGCTTTTTTACTCCATCCTCATGAACTCTAACCTAAGGATGTTCCGTCCACTTCTTCTTCAGTCTACTACGTTGCTTCTTTGTGCTAGGTAGCTCAAGCTCGAATGCAACCTCTAAAGTTTGCGAACAAATTTTCATCCCATTAATGGGGTACAAAATATTGCCGTGAAGCTTGGTCATTCTTTCCCTAGAGTAGTCGTGAGAAACATACTCTGTGATAGGGTGATCATTCTTTAGTATGCACGGAATACCATGTACATATGGAAACCCACGAATTTGCCACAGCCTATAGGAGCATATTCTCGCGCTCAAGTTCACAACAAATTGGTCGTGTGGGCCAGAGACCTGATATGCATTTTTCTCATTCCAAATAGGTCTCCAGGAGGCAACATCTCTTAACTTAAGATCAATTATTTCATTTATCAGAGGAGAGGCTGGATAGTCATATGACTTAATCCACTAGCCTCGGTACTCTATTCGTTGCAATTGGTTGGTTTGGATCTCTTCCAACATGGTGATAATGGCCTTCTCACGAGCCAAAACAATATTTTCATTAAAGGTCTCACACATTTTGTTCACACGTGTGTTACAATGTGAGTGCTCAAAGAAAAAAGACGTTACTCACTGTGCTTTAGTGCCCACACCAAATACTGATATGCTTGGGGTTGAACACCTTCATTGAATCCTTCTCAGTTGGTATTGCTCCTCAGTTGTACCCGAGGCTATTTCCCACATTCTTTTCCAAGAAATCTTCAAACTCGATATCCTTTTTTCATACCAACTGATTTGCAATGGTTCTACTTTCCATTTGGACGTCATTCAAACTTTTGGATTATGCCGAAGCATTTCAGACCCATTTTCCCGCTCATCAATTTCTTCTATCACAATGCCTGAAGATTTAACATTATATAACTCCTCGAAATATTCATCTCGATCCTCTTTGTTTCTTCAGCATAACTTCCTGTAGTTTTAACTCTGTCGAATATACGTGAATAAGCTTTTCTCGACCCGAAACCAAGGAGATTAATCGCTTCATGTGAGACTCATCTAGAAGCGGGTGTAAAGGGTGACTTACTCTAGTGCCTATGCAAGATGCACTATTTTCAAGATCAACATATTAAAACTCACAAATTGTGATCCACATGTAACCAAAGCAATCAAAATTGCTACAAGTCCCGTCAATTAGAAAGATTGTAACTCCATTCACCCGCAAAGGTCAATTTCCCACCTATATAGCGATTGTCGTGATAGATATCACAATGGTGGAATGCTATGGTAAATATTTCGGGCCTACTATCTGTTTTAGACCAAATAAACAAATAAATTTGTACCAGATAAACAAAACTAAGACCACATGAATAAAAAGACCCATGGTTAAATGACCCTTTCAAATACAAAATAATCATTGAAAACGAACTACATATAAGCAACTAACTTTGTCCTTTTGACATGAATCAAAATTTCCCTATGTTATGCACATTTCACATACAAAATATTTATCGAAAATTTCCCTTATGTAATTGGCACCACAAAATCCATCCATAGGCACTCCATTTGAAATCTATAGCTGAGGTACCCCATTTGCATAAACCTTAAAAGTAAACAGTAAAATAGACAATTTCATATCATATTCGAGTTCGATTTTAGGTTCAAACTGAGTCACATTCGAATGATGCAGTCCCCATTTATCATCACAAAATTGTCTCAGGAACCCTAGATAATGATGATGATTTTGATTTTCCAGTATTTTTTGGCGAGCTTGTTTTTAGTTTTGTCGAACCTCTCATTCTTAATGTTTTTAGACGACGATGAACATACGAAGAAGAAGGAGAAGAGAAGAAGGGAGAAATGCAGCGTGAAAGAAGAAGGGAAAATGAAAACAAAATGAGCTATTATTAAACTTGGGGTTGAGTAACTTATGTGGAATTTTTTATGAGCTGATCTCAAATTCTGACCTTGATCTAGATAAGCTTTAACTGAATTTGATAATTTCAAAACATATATCGAATTTCTGACAATCCGAATTAGCTCTGACAATTGAGCTAATGGACTTGTATTGAACCGGAGCAACATATTATTGAGCTTTTGACAAGCTCTATCTAGGACAATTAAATTAAACAAGCTTATATTGAGCTTGAGCTTATGTACTGAACTTTATAATTAATTATGTGAATGTACCAATCTCGAAGCCTGAGAAAAAGCTGAAGTCGAGGTCGATCCGAACAAATTCTTAACGAGCGAGCTTGAACCCTTTGGTATTAATTTGGCTTGGCTCGATTGGTCTCAATCTTAATTTTTGGACTAATTCACGAATGACATTAGAAAACAAGTTTAATATTTTCAGTTCTATATAATATATAAATGCTCTTTCTTTTTTAGTTACAAAAGTGGCGAAAACAGTATATGTTTAATCAGAATGGACAAACTAATGCATTTTATATCTGAAGTCGCAAAATAGATCACACTTAAAACTATTTTCATATTCTCTCTCTAAAAAAAAAAAAAAACTATTTTGATATGCAATTATAAAATAAAAACTACATGATAAAACACATAATTGAAAACATAAAAATCGTAAACTCCCCTCAAATTACTGCCAAATACAATATAACATTTTAAAATTGAGCCTCTCCCCTCATTTGGACTCTTGCTTTCACGGATAATTATACCACATAAACAAATCATTGTCGGTCGAACACAGATCCTAAATAACTCGTCGGAGCCAACATATCTGCGACATTACCACCTAACCTATTATCACTTAAATTCAATTTCGCCTGATAGTCCATTAGCACCCAATTTCGCCTGATAGTCAATTTCGTCGAGAGCCCGAGCTCGACCGCAATCGAACCGGTCAGCCGGTTCTCCGACAAGTCCAAGTCCGCCGCTTTATAAACACGAGCTATCAAATTCTTCACCCGTCCGCGACTCAGCTGGGCTGCTGCTGTTGGTCTATTTCGGGCACCCAATAATTGTTTAGGAATTTAAAATTGGATATTAAATTGATCAATTAGTATCGCATACTTCTCCCTACTAAATATAAGTCTTGTTTTTTGAAACAAACGTGTCGTCCATCATAATTGTCTGATGTTCCTAACCTTTTCGACCACGAGTTTTACGCCAAAGTGTTTACTCTAAATTGACAAGGCCAAGGGTCATTCATATATGCTTGGTTGACATCGTGTGATGGGGTTGACTTGCTTGAATTGTTTTGAGTGGTCAAAGCGACCAAAATAATTCAAGGATGCAAATTAATTGGATTAATAAACCAAGAATTGCAACATTGTTGTTGTAATTGGCTTGGAGGCCTACCTAATGATATTATTGTAACCATCAGCCAATGCAGAGACTACTATAATATAGACTTGGATCTTGGACCACTCATACTTATATTTGATATAAATTTGTATTTTATGTTTGTGGGTAAAATGTATTAAAATTAGTGGGAGCTAATCAAGGCATTAAACCCTTGTTTCATTAGTGATACGCATGCGATCTTTGTTTTCCTTTATAATTTGTTTTTATCATTATTTTCTATTCAGCTTGAAATGTCAAATATGGCTTTTAAATGTTTGATGGAAACAAACAAGTTGACTAGGTCAAACTTTGCGGATTGGATTTGTAGCTTGCGCTTGGTGCTAAGGCTTGACAAGGTTGAGTATGTCTTGGACACACCAATTAGTGTCATGTCTGACAAGGAGTTGTCTGAGTATGCTTCGTTTGACGAAGAGGCTCACACGAAACATGTTGAGGATGCCATATCGGCTTAGTGTATCATGTTGACGTCTATGAGTAATGAACTGTTGAGACAACATGAACACATGCTTCTATATGTGATGCTCGAACACTTAAAGATTTTGTATGCTTCACAAACTCAGAAAATGGAGTATGAGATACTCCAAGATCTCTTCAAGTGTAAGCTACATGATAGAGCCCGGGTTTTTGAGCATGCGCTGAAAATGATATAGGTTTGATTGAGAGGTTAGCATCAATTGGAAAGATGTTTCTCGTGAATGTCTCAACAAATCTGGTTATGCAGCCCCTTGCTAGTTGTTTTGAGAATTTCATAGTGAACTTCAATATGAATAACACAAATTTGGGATTGCGAGAACTGCACAACATGCTGAAGACCTGTAAGACTTCCATTTCCAAAGGCAAATATGTGCTAATGGTGGGCTCTTCTGCAAAGTTTTCCAAAGGGAACAACAAGCAGAAGAAGATGAAGAAAACATCAAACGATGCTATTCTAAAGCCTAAAAGTGGAGGGGCTAAAAAGAAGCCGGTGCCACCAAAAAATGAGTAGCTTTATTGTCATGTGAAGGGGCATTAGAAGAGAGACTGCCCTAAATTCAAGGCACAAGGAACATTGAGTGGGAGCTAAGGTATGTTTGTCATTGAGATTAATATGTCTATAAAAAACTCACAATCTTGGGTATTAGATACCGCTTGTGGCTCACAAATTTGTAATAATGTGCAGGGTCTAAGTGATAGCAGGAAAGTGAGGCCTGAGAAAGTAGACCTATGTGTGGGAAATGGAGCAAGAGTTGTTGCTGAACGCGTGAGAACTTATAGATTAGATATTCCCACGGGGTATATACTAGATTTACATAATTGTTCTTTTGTTCCTGTTATTTCGAAGAATATTATTTTCATTCCAATGTTAGACATTGAAGGTTTTTCCTTCCATTTTGCAAACAACGGTCGCTCATTTTATCTTAATGGATTGTCATATGGAAATGCCTCTCCTGTGAATAAATTATATGCTTGAATGTGAACGAAATATTCTCAATGTGCAAAAGAAAAGACAAAGCTGAGTAGCATGAATAACATTACTTAGCTTTAACATTGTAGACGTGGTCATATTAATGAGAAAAGAATAGCAAGATTGAGGAAGTTAGACTATCTCACATCATTTGATTTCGAATCATATGGTGCTTGTGAATCTTGTCTCAATGAAAAGATGACAAGTAAACCACTTTCTGGAAAGGGGTTACGTGCTAAAGACGTGTTAGAATTGATCCACACAGATGTGTGTGGACTTTTTCCAACTCAAGCAAGAGGTGTTATTTGTACTTCATTACTTTTATTGATGATTTTTCAAGGTATGGATATGTGTATCTGATGAAACACAAATCTAAAGCATTCGAGAAATTTAAGAAGTTTAAGTTAGAAGTTGAGAAACAACTCGGGAAAAGTATCAAGACTCTTTGGTCAAATCGAAGAGATGAATAAGCCGAGAATTTCTTGGTTACTTGAGATCTCATGGTATACGATCAGACTGGACACCTTCAGGTACACCACAAATGAATAGAGTATCCGAGAGGAGAAATATAACATTATTAGATATGGTTCGGTCCATGATGAGTTTCGTCAATCTCCCTTTATTTCTTTGGGGACATGCCTTACCAACTACTGTTTATATTCTGAATAGGGTTCCATCTAAATAAGTCGAGAAAACACCATATGAATTATGGTGTAATAAGAAGGCAAGTCTTAACCATTTGCGAACCTAGGATTGTCCTGCTTTTGTTGATGTTGACTGATAAGTTGGAATGTTATTTTGTGCGATATCCTAAAGAAACTAACGGATATGAATTCTACTATCCTGGAGATTATAAGGTGATAATCTATAGAAATGTGACGTTTCTTGAGAAAATTCAAAAACCACAAGCTAACATAGAGGATGAGAATATGTCTAATGGTACGGACCAAAACTCAGTGGGAGTTTTTGATGATCTATTGGGAGGGAAAATAACTCTTAGAGGGACCTCTAAAGGGTCACCTCAAGGCATTGAGATGCATCAAAGACAAGATGATACAATAGTTGCATAAACTCCACCTCATGAAGATCATTGTGAAATTTCTGAGAATATCCCGAATGTTGAAACAGTCAACATGAAACCTCATCACGTTCTGAATGAACATCCTGCACCAATGCGAAACCAACTCCATAGGCCTCAGATGAATCATCATGCATCTGAAAAATTGAATCTAATGGTTGAGAACCAAGATAAAAAGTTGATGATTTAGATGGCGATGAACATAGTTATATACCAAAGCGATGTTAAACATCGATCAAGAAAAGTGGATGGATGCATAATATCTAAAATGGACTCGATGTACTTCGATCTAGTCTAGGAAAAAGTTAACTTGCCAAATGGATCTTCAAAACAAAGAGCGATGTAGATGGCAAAGTGCAAACCTACAAGGCTATATTAGTGGCAAAGGGTTATAGTCAGTGTGAAGGCATTGACTATGATGAAACCTTTTCGCCAGTCGCTAAGATCAAGTCCATTAGGGATTTGCTTGCTTTAGCTGCATACTATGACTTTGACATTTGAAAAATGGATGTGAAAACCACGTTTCTCTATGGACATGTGGAAATTGCGTTTCTCGAAGGTGATGTGTATATGACACAACCTGAAGATTTTACATCAAAAGAAAGGCTGAATGCAGTATGCAAGCTAAAAAGTCCATTTATGGACTTAAACAAGCATCTCGGAGTTAGAATATTTGCTTTAACAAGATTATCAAATCGTTTGATTTTGTCAGAAGCAAAGATGATCCATGCATTTATAGTAAGCACGAGAATGGAAACGTTGTCTACCTTGTTATATATGTCTATGACATTCTGATTATGGGTAGTAATTGTTCCATGATGCAATCCGTGAAAGATTGGTTGTCTGGTTCATTCATGATGAAAGATATAGGTGATGACTCCTACATCCTTTGTATAAAGATCTTTCGAGATAGACCAAATAGGTTATTGGCATTATCACAATCCACATACATAGACAAATTGCTAAGGAGCTTCTCAATGGAGAATTCCAAGAAAGGATTTCTGCCTATGAGACATGGTATTATATTGTCTAACAAGGGTTGCCCTTATAATGACAAAGAAATGAGTTACAAGAAAATGATCTCATACACTTCAGTTATAGGATCAATTATGTACGCCATGATTGTACTAGGCCTAATATGGCTTATGCGCTTAACATGACAAGCAGATTTAAGCAAAATCCTGGTAAAGAACATTGGAAAACTATCAAGACTATTCTTAAGTAACTTAGACGGACTAAAGAATACTTCTTAGTCTATGTTGGGCAGCCAAATCTATCAATTACTGGGTATACTGATGCTAGCTTCCAAGCAAACCATGGTGACTATAAGTCTCAGTCTAAATAAGTTTTCATCCTCAATGGTGGTGCAATGAGTTGGAATAGTTGAAAATAGAGTACAACTGTCGATTTGACCACCGAAGCCAAGTATATTGCTGCATCTGAAGCTGCCAAAGAGGTCGTTGCCTTGTTGGAGTTTGTAAAAGAAATGGGTTTCGTTCCGAGTACCAACAGTGCAATACCTTTGTATTGTGACAACACTGTTCTGATTGCACAAGTAAAGGAACCGAGAGCAATCAACAAAAACAAGCATGTTCCCCGGAGATATCATATGATCAGAGAAATAATAGAAAAGGGTGATGTGAAATTGGAAAGAGTACCCACCGATGATAACCCACCGATGATAACTTGCCTGATCCGTTCACAAAGACATTATGTATAGCAAAGTACAACCATCATTTTGAGAGCTTGGGTGTTAGACATGTTAATAGTTAGTTTTAAATCAGTGGGAGTTTTAGTTTGTATGTATTAGAAACAATTTATATTGAGAAATCCTTACTTGGTCACACTATATAAAAGTTTGATTTTCTATGGTTTTGTGCATTTATTAGAATAATTATTTTGATTGTTTGCAATTATTCTTATATATGTTCATTTGGATTATGATTGTTATTAGTGGTGTGAGACACTAATGATATAGTGTAATTCTAAAATAGCCCTAACCAATGATCATCAAGAATGAGATATCGATGATATGTTATAGGTTAGCATGTGGTCTGCATCACATTCTTAGAGAATGTAGTGGTTCTCACAACTACGAGATATTTGATATCTGTGATAGACATATGTATATTTTGGAGAGTATTGGTATACCCTATTATTAAACAGTTTGTTCAATGTCGACTATTTATTAGTATGTGGAGTATGTGATAGTCATTTGATCTGAGATCATTACATATTTTGTTTGTTGAATGATGTGCTTTGACATTGTACAATGCTTGTCTCCCAAAGAAGGACCAAGATACGGACTTGTGTTGGGTACATCATAAGGAAAATGGAAATGGTAATTGAGGCAAGAATGAGATTTATTCATTGATTAGAATTTCGAGAGAACACTGAAATTCTTTATATTGTATGACCATTAAGTTATTAGCCAATGCAAAGATATATTCAGTAAAGTAATTGAATATGATCGAATGAGTCATATAATAAAGATGATATAAAGTGATCGAGCTATTTGAATAGACATATGGCGGATCATATGGTCAATCGATTGGTACACGAATGAAATGATATTATATAAACTTCATAAAAAGGCTTTTTTACCAAATTCACATAAACGTCCTTCATATATCGAGTTCGCTGCACAACGCAGTGTAGGATTTTTGTGTTGACTTTGATTAGATTATCGTCGATAGTGGGGGCCTAGAGGGTTAAACTTTATGTGTACTATCGATCCGCTCAAGGATACAAAGTTGGAGCTTCGTATTATATCTAATACTAGTCAAAGTAGAAGATTGAAAGAATATCTAATATATATGGGGCTTAGGTTAATTAATAGTTAAAACTAATTAAGCAAACAAAAATTGGTAAGCCTATAGGCCCATGGTTTGTTGGTACTATTATTATATATTTCTCGATTGTAGAAAAATAAAATAAGGATTCACGTACTTTTGAGAATACATAAAAGAGTGAACGTGAGAAAAATCATTCTTTTGTCAGTTTTAATACGAGAAGTTCATCACATATCTCCTAGCTTTCTGTGCTGAACTATTGTGCCTTAAATTGTTCCTGGATCGGATTAAAAGTGCACGTGGATACCGATAGTCGCGAAGTGATCTGCAAAATACGATCAATTGTTCAAGAGATTGTATAACAAGTAAGTTATTCTAACTGTTGTGATTTAACTGCTCAATCTAGATCAATCATTCTTGTCTATTGTTTTCCGCTGCGTAATCATTAGATGATGACAAGAATAACTAACAGAAGAAAGGAGCAGCCACCCATTAGTCAGATCCAACCCCACAACCACAAACATCAGCATTGCATAAATGGTTGATACTTCAAGACTTTGACATCGACTTGTGCGGAATCGAAGTTCCTTCGAAGATTATCAGTTCCGATTCAACTTCATCTGCTGCAAGAAACACCAGATGCTTGATTTCGAGCGACATTAAAAGATCCTTAATATAGGCGAAAAGCACCTGAAAGTATACCTTTTCAACAAATTAAGCCAAAACCACACCATCAAATCATGCCCCAAACCAAGTCCAACAGCAAAACCCCAAAATTTCCACCACTTTCGGAAAAACTACTAGTAAGAGAATAGTCAGTGGGATGATTCCACCCACCTCTGGAAATTCGGTCGAATGGAAGAAGAACACAATGAAAAAAGACGTTCAGAATTACGTCGTAATGGCACTTAATCTACTGAAGTCGCACGCTGCCACCGACGAGAACAAAACCACCGTCAAAATGGCGGAAGATGACGAGGAAATCCCCTCTCTGTCTCCAGATCCAAAAGCTCAGAAGGGAGTCAGGGAACCCCGTTGTCGAGCAGAGACCATCGAGAAATTTGGCAGAACAACCGACGTCTGCATGGCAAGGAGAAGGAAGAACAGCGCCACATAGACGCTGGAATTGGTGCCGTCGGAGGGTGGAAAATGGTGGTGGTTGCCAATGGAGAAAAGGAAGAGCATGCGACAACAGACTATCTGACAGAGGGGGAGAGGAAATACATTGCCAGATGATTCCCTTTCGAAACAGCTGGAACACCGCAGCGAAAGGAGATGTTGAGACTGTCGAAAAAAATATCAGAGAAGGCTGCAATGACCGAAGAAGAAATGAGATGAAACTTAATAGAGAAGAAGAGAAAAATAGGAAGAAAGAAGGGAGGCGATGGCCGACGAGACGACCGACCATATGGCGGCGAAGCGGGCAGCGAGGAAAATGTGGTGGCGCCGAGAAGTCTAAGGAGAGGCGCCTCTATTGCTAGGGTTTTCAAAGAAAATGGAGAAATATGGGCTTTTCTGATAAATTGCAAAAGAGCCCTTCAACATATGATAAATTATAGAAATGCCCTCAAAGTTAAAAGAAACCGCAAATAGGACCTCCGAACTTAATGCAACTTTAGAAAGGTCCTTCAAATTTCAAAAAATTACAATCGAGTCCATCAGTTTCTACAAAATTGCAGAGTAACCTTCCAGTTATTAAATAACTGCAACAAGACCCAGTGCCTTTTGCAAAACCCGAAGAAGAAGAAAGAGGCTCCTAGATACGAGAAAAACTGTCTAAATTAGCTCATTGACACGAGTTAAAACTGTCTAAATTAGCTCCTCCACACGAGTCAAAGCTGTCTGAATTAGCTCATTCACATGAGTCAAAACTGTCAACGAAAAATTGAAGAACTCATTGACACGACTAAAAACTGTCAACTGAAAATTGAAAAGCTCATCGATACGAGCCAAAACTGTCTAAATTAGCTCTTCGACACGAGTTAAAGCTATCTGAATTAGCTCCTCGATCCGATTGAAAAACTCTATCAATTAGCTCCTCGACACAAGTCAAAACAGTTTGAATTAGCTACTCGTCACGAGTTAAAACTATCTAAATTAGCTCCTCGTCTGGAGTAAAAACTGTCTAAATTAGATCATCAACTCGAGTCAAAACTGCCAATAGAAAACTGAAGAGGTCCTTGATACGAGCCAAAACTGTTAACAGAAAACTAAAAAGCTTCTCAATACAAGCCAAAATTGTTTGAATTAGCTCCTTGACACGAGTCAAAACTGTCAACAGAAAACTGAAGAGCTCCTTGCCATGATTTAAAACTGTCAACAAAAAATTGAAGAGCTCTTTGACACGAGTCAAAACTGTTACATGTAATTGAAGAGCTCCTTGAAATGGGGCTAAACTTTCAACAAAGGTGAAACAACTCCTTAATACGTGCTTAAACTATCAATGATGAATTGAAGAAACTTCTTAAAACGGGACTAAACTTTAAATGAAGGCTGAAGCAGCTCCTTGATACGACCTAAACTTTCAATGAACATGAAGCAGCTCCCGAGTGTATGAGCCTGGAATATCAATCAAAAATTGAAGGATTCCTGAATAAGAGGCTAAACTATTTATGAAATTGAAGAACTCCTTAATACGAGTATAAATTATTTAGCAAATTGAAGATGGTTGCAAGTTAAGTATCAGAATATCAGACACTCATATGGAGGGGGAGTGTTGGAAAAATTAGGTAAATTCCAAGATTAGGGAATAAGATTAGAGATAATCAAATCCCTTTTAATTAGGAAGTTAGTTTAAATAAAAAGAGATCAAATCTTTTGTAATTAGGAGATTACTTTTTCCTTTTATACGCTTAGAATTAACTTATCAAATGAGACAATGTATTCATCTCTTAAATTAAAAAAAAAATAATAGAATACAATGTAGTCTTTAATGATTCTCGTGTTTAATTTATTTTCCTCATTTCAATTTTATTTTCCATTAAGGCGGTCGAGGTGCCAAAGTGATGGATGGATTAAGTCGGTCATTCGGTCGGGCCGACCGATTTTAAGGAAAATGGGGTCTTCAAAGTCGGCTCAGAGGATGATGTCAACAACCCGTTTGGTTTCCAGGTGGCCATGTGACGTCGTACCAATTAGTGCAGCAATCAGCGTCTGCCGATGTGTTGAAAATGCCTATGTTTGACTCGTTCACTGATGACTTAAAAGCGAATAGTGCTTGCCTGTTCGACGACGGGCTGGCGTTCACGGTTAGGGTAACGACGAGCAGCTGGGTCAGAGTTACGAAGAAGAAATCTTCGGTTGACTGCATTGTCTCTAAACTATGTTTGTGTATATTTTTTATAATTTGGATGTGTTAAGGTGAGTTTGAATGTGTTCAAGTTTATAACGTTAAGTAAGCACTTCATAGCATCTATTACCTTTTAGTGTGACATTTTTATTATACTCGTGAATGATTAATATTCTATATAACAAACATAGTCTAAAATTTAAAACTATAATAAAATATAGATTAATGGTGTTTTATGTCTCCAATTTATTCTAAAAAATATCTCCAACTTTCATTTTTTATCAAATGTCCGTAACTTTCAGCGTGTTCCATAAAATATCCCGCTATACAAAATTTAGTGACAGAAAACTGATTCATCTTGTCGCAGAATGAGATGAAATCTTTTTCCACCTCAACTAATAAAAACAACATCATTTTAGCAAACAATAAGAAAGATCAATAATATTTTGTATCCCCAACCTTTAGCATATTCTAGAAAATATCTCCAACTTTTACCGTATTTCAGAAAATGTTCCCAACTTAAGTGTATTCTAAAAATTGTCTCCAACTTTAAAGAAAAATGAAAGTTGGGGACACAAAACACTATTAATCCTTCCTACTTTTTAGTAAAATGACGTCGTTTCATATGTTGAGGTGAAATTGGTGTATAGCGGGACATTTTATGGAAAAAATTGACAGTTGGAGACATTTGATGAAAAAACGAAAATTGGAGACATTTTCTAGAATATACTGAAAGTTGTGTATAGAAAACACTATTAACCCATAAAATATCATGGACTTTCTATTTTTTATATTTATGGTGATTTATGGGAAAGGGTGGAATACATACAGTTTAATTCATTTTTCATTTTTTCACACGTTTTCTAGAATAGATAATTTTCACTGGACAAAATAGAAAAAAATTCTAGACAACCTTTCTTCTCTCATTTTCACTCCAATTGGTAATATTATTATCTATTTTTTCTATTTTATGAGATAAAAGAACACAAAAAACGTGGAACGTAGTGTTCGACTAAAAATAGCAAATAACAAACACAATAAAAAAACGGCGTTTAGGGCGATGCTCGCTAAACAATCACTATTGCTCGGCAATAAATCATTAAAGAGCACTTATCGAGCACTCTATGAGCTCGGTAAATCATTTATCACTAATTACCGAGCACTATCTAGTGTTATACAACCAATGACAAATATTAGACGATAAAATGAGGCAATTGTCCATGCACATTACCGAGCACTTTTCGGTGCTCTGTAGCCAACAAAAACTATCAGATGGTTAAAAAATCGATCACTACATATGATTAGTATCTATTTGTAATTTTTTAATACATAGATTTCCAAGCACGACGAGTGCTCGGTAGCTTTTTTTGGTTTATTGTATGGTGCTCGGTAACTCAATAACTGCATCCATTTATAATTTTATATATTAATGTATTTATTATAAATTAATAATTAAATAACTATTTAAAATTAAATAAAGTATTATTTATTAACAATCGAAAGTTTCGATACTAATAATCTACTTCTTTCCATTTTTTTGGAAGACACGCTTAATCTACCCAACCAACTGTCGGGTTCGCTCATCCGCTGTTGTAGCTTGAGTAGCCGTTGTCCTCTCATCCCGGTGGCGCGTCTCCGATTCTTCCATCCTCTTGAGGATGGCCTCGTTCAGGGTTTTAAAGTATGTGCAGACTTCCTAATCTGGTTGCTCGACCATCTCATCGACCTTACTAGAGTCAACTCTAGCAAATTGGCCCTCTTAACCGGACGAGCTTGTAATGGAATGAAAGTAAAGGCTCGTCGCTTGTCTCGCTTAGTAATTAGTAATGATTTTAAATTGAGAGCTGGTGTTCACCTCTTTCACCATCGCGTCGGGAACACATCAATCCCCAAGAATTGTTCTTTTTCGTGAACTTGTGTCTTTTGGAAAACTTTGACAAAACGCAGGGCGCTTCCCTAAATTCTCCTTTTAATGAAAAAAAAATTAAAAAATATAATAAAAGAAAAGAATTAAAAAATAACAAAAGAAGTAAATTAGAAAACCAAGACTTACCATATTTTCCATTGTCTAGACGAACGAATTTAACCTGCTACTGTGTGTGGCAAGGAACTTCTTGTGTCCTTGTTTTCTGTTGGTTGAGAACATTGTGGAAGTCTCAATAACTTTAGGCTTCTTCCAACTACATATGTAGAGCTCTCACATCTCGTCTGCGAAATTGGGGGGGGGGGTTTATTCAATTTCTTCTTTATTTGGTTTATGTGATTGTCATATCTCTCTGGGTGTCGTGATGTACTCTGTGTGCAATCTGATGGACTCTGGTATAACTTCATATGCATACAACCGTTTCTATATAGGGCCGAGAGGAAAATACTACATGGTCTTACGTGCACTTCCATTAGCTTTGAATCTGTCATGCTCACAAACTTTGCATTCGGTTCTGTTCTCATCTTCTATTCAGTATATCATACTCCCTTTCTTACAACATTGTATCTTGAGGACGGACATATCGAAAACCTGCATTCTATTTTGCAAGTATAGAAGTTGTAGGCATGTGGTTCGGTTTAGGGAGGCGTTCTTCCATGAACTGAGACACATCGTCAAATAGTCACTGAGACATGCGATGTTCAGACTCCATCATCAGGCGAGCATTTGCCACCAAGTGAGAATAATCACAGTCCTCTCACAGATCAATCTGAGACGCTTGTAATAGGTGTAGAACTATTGCGACCCGTTATTCGGGGGTTTCGGCGTATAAGTAGGCAAAACGTATTGTTCAGGATATTGTACCTAGATATGAGAAGGATCAGGCCCGATTGTTCATCTCCATGCATTGTACACCATCTGTTGGTAGGGATTTGGTGGCAGATCGAAATGCACCCGTTCGGTCTCACTTGAATTAGACGACGCTCCAGTCTCATAATGAAATATCCAATCATAATAATTTCGGCGAAACCTCTTCCTCATAAGGTGCTCCTTTACCGTATCTGTAAAAGGAATCTGTTATTATCAGAACGTGCACATGGTCATCCAATTTTTTAACCATCCATTTTAGAGGGATGTTGCATGGAAAAAATTTATAAAAATATCTAACCGATCAATGATTTCCTAATTATATTATCTTGCGAATTTTTTTCTCAAATACATCCACTCTATTCCTTGTATTAGTCCATAATCCTAAAAACATGTAATTCTTGTCCCTACATTATCAACATTCTCATTTTAGTCCCTAATTCTAAAAATCTCCTAATTAAGCACGTAAACTATTTTGCTTACAAAAAATTCTATAATAATAACATTTTTGCTAGAATATAATAACATTATGAAAAATACGTAATAAATTAGAATTTAACACCACAAATTAACAAAGAATTACATAAAATATATGCTGACCTTTTATTTACGTATGTGAGGTCTAATGACAATCAAGAAATGTTCATTTCACCAATGTACCGACAAATAAAATTGTAAAATATTTTTTATGAATAACTGAGACAAATTTTTTATGAGGAAGAAAAACTTAACACTACAAATTAACGAAGAAGAATTCATAAAACACGTACTAACCTTTTATTTACATATGTAAGCTCTAAAGATGATCAAGAAGCGTTCATTTCACCAATCTACTAACAAAAATAAAATAAAATTACAAAGATATCTTTTGTGAATAAGTGAGAGAAATATTTTAGGAGGAAGAAAAATTTAACACTATAAATTAACGAAGAATAATTCCATAAAACACATACAAACCTTTTATTTACATATGGGAGCTCTAATGATGATCAAGAAGCGTTTATTTCACCAATCTACAGAGCATCACGGTGCTCGCTACATTGTTATTTTCTCGGCTATTTTTTGCGCCAGAGATTACCGGCACAAGGTACTCACTAAATTTTCCCTTCACGGGGAACACATCCTGCCCAATACTTTGAGCAAAAATAAATGCGGTATTTTTCTGGCGACTAATTTACCGAGCACATATTGTGCTCGCTACGTGCTCTTCCGCATCAACATTGCCGAGCACAAGCGTGCTTGGTGAAGCTAGCAAGCACACATGTGCTTGTTATATTATCTTATTTTTTTCCGAATTTTTTTGTGCCAAATGTTACCAACTGTGTTACTCTTGCTCGCTAAGTACTCGCTAATATGAACAAGTGCTCGGTATGTGTTTGAAGAATGCTTGCTAAGATCTGCTCGGTATTTAGCATTTTTTCGTTGAAATTTTATTATTTTCTCAAAACAAAAACATAAATGAAGAAAGTTGATTATGACTATGGTACAATTTACAATTCAATTTTATAGAAACCCACATGAAATAAACAATCAGATTACGAACGACTTCTTGATTTTACATAATACAAACCACAAAAATGACTTCTTGAATTTAGATAATATCAATTAATTAACAACCGACAACAATCAATTGCGAGAAGTTATGAATTCTTGTAAATTACAAAATCAATTACTTCTTGGAAATTATTCTACCACTATATATCCTCATTATATCAACTTATTTACACAAAAACCAAGAATGATTCACACACCTAACATTTACGATAAAAAAATATAGGTCATTTTCCCCACTCACTTATCTAATACTTATTAAAGCTCGTGCCGAAAAAGTGTGAGCACACTTGTAAGGGGTGGAGTGAGTAATATTACTCATAGAGAACTTATCACTTTAAACCTCAAACTATTTTCGCTTTATCAATTATTTCCTGAACTATCAGAAATATTTTTTAACTCTGAACTATTAATATCATTATTTTTATTCAATATATAACACCCTTTACTCGGTTACTGATGAATTGAATAAGTGACGTCACTACGGACATAATTTTCAAAAATGGATAAGGAAACTTGAAAAAAATTGTTTTCTAACTTGATCAAAAAAATATAAACTTGGTTACGATCTCTAAACAGTCATCAAACATGACAGTCATTGCCAATGAATCACGAATAAACTGAATTGAACAACAAAGTTAACTCGTCATACAAAGTTTATATTTAAAAGACGAAAATCCCAACATTCACCCAAAAAGAGATGACATCTGGCGGCACACAGTTGAATCCAATCTGCAAAAAGAGATGATAGGAAGGGAGTGAGCTTCTCAAGCTCAGCAGGATATTCAAAAATAAAATATTTTCAAAGTTAAGAAGTCATTTCGCCAACATGATCATGTGAGTTATAAAAGTCATACTAGTTTTACCTCGAAAAAAGCTTGATCGATTAGTAATAGTCTTATCTATATACTTACATAAAATCAAACCTTGTTAGCGAACCTCGGATATGTAGAACTTATAACAAAATGCACTCGAAGTATAAGACACATAGACATTCATACTCATCATCGCTTTACAAATTCTTCACAAGTAACTCACATAACATTGTTTTATCAAATGGTTCGTCTGTTTAACCTACCACTACCTCTATATAATTATATCCACTATCAAATCTCGTGTTAGTATACTTCGATTTCTCAAACCTATGTTTACGCTCCACCTAAGCATAATAGACTTATAATCTTAATGCACAACGTCAAATCAACTCATAGGGATAGAGGAATGATTTATGGTTTGATATACAATACAAACATATATCGCAACTTTAACAGTCACGCATAACCTATTATAACCATAGATACGGATTAATATTACGTCCACTTGTGTGCAAAAGCTTGGATAAATCTTTACTTCTATCTTCGATAGTTGATTTATACATAATACACATGATTCTATATCCTTAGTCATATTTCACATTTTATCATCACTCTAGCATATCAAGCCATGACAATATTTCATATGAATAATCACCTTCATACTTTATAAAGTTTACCCAAGCAATATCACAATTCATGGTGGTGTATATTCTTTAAGTGTAACATATAAGAATTTCTACATATTAGTATAAAATATTCGATTGAAGTAACTCATAAATATTTCACTTTGTTTTATTTATACCATATCAAACATACCTGCTCAATTTTATGCAAATATTCCAACCTTGACATTTCTATCACTTTAATCATTAACCCAACGATTAAACATTAAGTTTAGATTGTCACACCACAACCCCTCTGACATATGCATTAATATAAGCATATACGAATAAAAGAAAGTAAACACGGTGTCAAATACGAAAACACCTATATAATATAAAACATTAAGAGCCAACATTTATCAGGTACATTTGCAATGTTCTAGACCATAATGGGATCCTCTCACCACTCGATATGCTATACATTTATCTACATTAAAAAAATGATGAGAGGGAGAAGGTTGTCACAATTCTTCAGCCGCCAAACCTGATAATTCGTGGAGTTCGCTGAACCCACATCAACCAAGATGTCACTTCTAGTCTATATTCCTGGAAAATTCAGTGATTCAAATGAGCCACAACTCAGTACATATAAACCTTACTTCTTATGTCAAATCATATAAAAAAATAAACATATTATTTAATTGATTACACATAAGAAGAAGAAATAGAAACAATTCTATATACTTATGCATATGCATCTATATCCATTTTATTATTCTGCGAAAAATCAAGTCGGGTCTCTTCTTGGGATTTCCAATATACCAATATGATTTGGCCCGTAGGTCCTAATATGCCACTGTGATATGACCCAGAGGTCCCCAATATACCATTGTGATATGACCGACGGTCCCAATATATCATTGCAATATCAAACCTAAGGCAAGACCATCACGAATCCTCTTTAATTCCATGATTCACGTAAACTCAAAATTGAGCATATAATAATTTAAAACATCATGAATAGATCATGTATTTATTCCTATCATATACTCAATATACATCAATCATATCATTTCCATCAATGCATATATCCACATAACACAATTATTCACATAATTCAAATATATCACAACAATTTATATAATACATACAAAATTAGAAGTTAGGGTTATACATATATAAAATTAAAAGCAATATTTATACAGATCTTAATTCGGATAGATAATCTAGTTCAGCCCCTAATTCTGCTTCTCGATTTACAGCCCTCGGTCTTATATAATTATTGATTGGAAGATTTAATAGAATAAATATATGTATGTATATGTAGATTTATATTCTGTGTATTTGGTGTGGGTATAACGTATATCTTTCGCATGAAAATTTTTATGTATGAACTCTAAAATGCTTCCGAAGTTTATTTCCCTCGGTATTATGCCCAAACAAGCTTTTTTATAAGACATAATAGTCGGTTTTGCCGACTTATACAAATACATAATTTATCCTCAAAACTGATATTTGAAATAAATCACACAACAATTGTATTAAAAACACCCACATCACACTTACATGTGTATTTAATATATTTTCAAATGTTGGTGTATTAATTAAGTCTAACACATCAACTTTATTAGTTAACCTATGTGTTTGTTTGTCAATGTACAAGATTTATCCCCATATAAATATATATTGGGTTGTGTTAGGGTGAAACCACACCCTTAATGCATAACTAAAATCAAATCACATTCATTGGATTCAAATATAGATGACCGAGATTTAATAAAATAGTATATCATTATAGCTTTGTTTTAATAACATTACATGGGTATATCTGTCAACAATAATTAACGAAATTTAGGGAGCACGTCCTGTTATGGTAAGTGGCGAGATTTATGGGGGCGAGATTGACGTGTCCAATGTATAGAAATAATCAAGTAAAGGGTGTTAGAAGTTTGATATCAAAGCATAGGTTTAGCCAATTCTAGGACTAAATCGTGTCAGATAAGTATAGATACATGCCACTTAGAAATTGAATTGTGTTTATATCAGTGACTTGATGCAGCTGTTATTCTTAAAAAGATATTCGAGATGTCGATTGATGAAGCCTAGAGTTGGGCACCGGGTTCTCAGTCTCATGAGACCCCTTCCGTTTCCGTAGGTATTCTTATTCGTGGACAGGATGCTATTTTACAGACTTTAGCAAATGCACTCCGACAAATAGTCGGGTCTACGCCTAGTAATCACACCTCTGCCATTGAAAGAGTTCATAAATTTCGAGCACAGGAATTTAGAGGAAAAAAAGACGATGATCCGACCAAGGCTGAGTACTGGTTGGATCAGCTTCAGCGAATATTCACTTTTATGCCATGTACTCTTCAAAAAAAAAAAAAAAATCAATGCCCTGTGGCGCTACTGGAGGATGAGGCATATATGTGGTGGATGAGTATTGTCCAAATTGCTACGCCAGAGACTATATCGTGGGAATTCTTTATGAAAGAGTTTCACAAACGCTATATAGGGGTGCAATACATGGAGGATAGAAGGAGGCGATTTCTTCACCTGGTACAAGGTGATACGACAGTGTTAGAGTACGAGATTGAATATCAGCGTTTGGCTCGATATGCACGAGAAATTGTGCCTACTGATTCAGAGATGTGTCACAGATTTGAGCGAGGACTGAACAGTAATATCCAGAGATCAGTTATGGGATCTGAAGCGACAGATTTGACTAAACTGTCAAGGCTAGCGCAAAATATTGAGAAGTTGATTGATGAACAAGAAGATGAAAAGAAGAATAAAGAATAGGGCAAGAGGGCTATAAAATCTTCTCATTTCATGTCACGATCTCAGAAAAGGTTTAAAGACTTTAGGATGAGTGGATATCCAGCACCTTCACGATTTCAGAACGAGGCCAGAGTTAGAGATCTTAGTTCAGCCCGAGGCCACAAGCTACCCAGTAGCCAGCACAAGAGGATCATATGTGATACCATCATTTGTGCATTGTGGAAGACGTCATCGGGGCAAATGTTGGAGATTATCTGGAGCATGTCTTCATTGTGGGTCGAACGAGCATTTTCCGAAGTACTACCCAAGGCCACTGGGTACTCCAGTGGCTACATCAGTGAGATCAGAGCCTACGATTCAGAGAGGGTAGGCCAGGATAGGGATTCGGGATCGGCAGAGGTCAAAGGTCGGCATCAGAGTATACTTCAAGAGTAGAGCACAGAGCCCAAGCTCGTACCTATGCTATACGAGCTCGCGAGAAGCAGGATGCACCCGACATCATACTGGGTATTTTATTATTATTTGATATACCAATTATAGCATTAATTAATCCTGGCTCTACACATTCTTATATCTGCACAAAACATATACAAGAATATAGTCTGCCTCTAGAAAAGATTGATTTTGACATAGAAGTTTCTAATCCTCTTGGAAAAAGCATAGTGGTGAATCGAATCTATAGAAAATTCTCTCTCAATATCCAAGGATATTTCTTTCCAGTTGATTTAATTGAGTTACATTTTCATGAAATTGATATTATTCTGGAGATGGATTGATTGTTTGTTCATCGTTCTGTAGTTGACTGCTATAAGAAAAGAATGACACTTTACACATCAGATGGTCACTAAGTGCTAGTAGTAGGCGAAAGATCGAATTATCTCTCTAATGTGATATTAGCCACCACAGCCCATAAACTGGTGGGAAAAGGTTGTCAGACATACTTAGCCTACATTTTGGATATTCCGTTGTTTGACCCAAAATTGAATGAAAAATCTGTAGTATGTGAGTATCCGGATGTGTTCCCTGAAAAACTACATGGGCTGCCGCCAGAGCGAGAAGTTGAATTTTCTATTGAAGTGATATCAGGTACATCACCAATATCCATGGCCCCTTACTGAATTGAAAGAGTTGAAAGCTCAACTAAAAAAGTTACTTGATCAAGAATTTATACGACCGAGCATATCACCTTGGAGCACCAGTACTCTATGTGATGAAGAAGAAGAAGAAGAAGAAGAAGAAGAATGATGGATCAATGAGGTTGTGCATTGACTATAGGCAACTGAATAAAGTAACAATTAAAAACAGTTACCCACTGCCAAGAATTGATGATTTGTTTGATCAACTAAAGAGAGCGAGTGTATTCTCAAAGATTGATCGTCAATCAGGATATTATCAGCTGAAGGTTAAAGATTCAGATGTCCCTAAAATAGCTTTCAGGACACGCTATGGTCGTTATGAGTTCAGAGTTATGCCATTTGGACTAATCAATGCCCCTGCTGCTTTCATGGATCTGATGAATAGAGTTTTCCAACCATAGCTCGATCAATTTTTGATAGTACTTATTTCTGATATCTTGGTGTGCTCCAAAACAAAGAATGATCATGAACAACACTTGAAGATGATTTTACAAACGCTGAGAGAAAAGAAGTTATATGCAAAATTCAGCAAATGTAAATTCTGGCTAACTCAACTTGCATTTCTGGGTCATATTATATTAGGAGAAGGAATTTGTGTGTACCCAAAGAAGATTGAAGCTATTGTGCAGTGGAAACCTCCGAAGAATGTCTCAGAAGTCTGAAGTTTTCTTGGACTGACTGGCTATTATCGAAGATTTGTGAAGGGATTTTCAATAATAGCAAAACCAATAACATCACTAATTCAGAAGACCGTCCCATTTAAATGGAATGATAAATGTCAGGCAAGTTTTCAGAAATTGAAGACAATACTTACTGAGGCGCCAATGCTGGTTTAACCAGAAGCAGGAAAAGAGTATAAAATATTCAACGATGTATCACACAATGGATTGGGCTGCGTATTAATGTAAGAATGCAAAGTGGTTGCATATGTTTCAAGATAGTTGAAAATTCACGAGAAGAATTATGCAATGTATGATATGGAATTGGCAGCAATAGTCTTTGCTTTGAAGGTATGGATGCACTATCTCTATAGTAAAAGATGCTACATATACACCTCTCACAAGAGTCTCAAGTATTTACTTACAAAGAAAGAACTTAACTTGAGACTAAGGAGTTGAGTTGAACTTCTCAAATATTAGGATTATCTAATTAATTATCATCCAGGCAAGGCGAATGTAGTAGCTAATGCACTCAGTAGGAAATCAATTTCGGCTTTAAGAGCTATGAATATTCAGATGGAAACACTTAATAATGGTGGTCTTCTTGCAGAATTAAGAGTGAAGCCAACTTTAATCTAGTGAGTTAAAGATGACTAAAAGACTGATAAAAAGTTGAAAATCAAAATAGACAGATTGGTAAATGGGAGACGAATGGATTTGAACAGATCCTGATGGATATCTATATTTCAGAAAAAGATTGTGTGTGCTTGATGATGATGAATTAAAAGATGAGATACTCCAGGAAGTGCATTATAGTTCATATTCAATGCATCCTGCAAGTAACAAGATGTATCGTGATTTAAGAGAATTCTATTGGTGGTCGTGTATGAAAAGAAATATTACTGAGTTCGCTTCTAAGTGCCTAACATGTCAGCAAGTCAAGGCGAAACATCAAGTTCAAATCATGCATTGTAGTTATCATTATAGTATTGCATACATATCCTGATAACGGTAACAAATGTTTGTCATATATCAAACAATCGTTCATCATAAGAGTAGTTTCCAACTGTCATTGGCGCCATCAACATATACAAAAATACACTTCATCATAACATTGAGTTTACACTGCCACGTGGTATCAGTCTTAGTCGTTTAATCTTCAAATCCTAAGGATGATATTTTGTCTTAGTTCTGCATATAGGGTAGCACTAGTGTCAAACTAGTGCTATAGATCTTAACTAAGAACAAACACACACCATTAGATACAAAAAT